>BGPR01005218.1:9527-48064 GCA_013235015.1 Araneus ventricosus | reverse complement strand
TTTTCTCAATTAACTTAGTGAACCTACTATCATTTTCTCCCTCAGCTCATTTCCGAGAAACGAGATTCACACTGTCTCGACAAATAAATTCCTCTCTTTTACTGCATGGAGAAGGTGCGATTTCAAAACGAATTGAGTTATCCTGCAAAACCTGAGATATCTATAATCGGCAGCTTCAGTAAGTGAATTTTTATCGTCGGAATAGTGTTTTCGTGGGAGAAACGATTAAGAGTCGGTACCGACTCATCTTACATAATAAAACAAGGTTAGCAAAAACCGTCTTTCCTAGAAGGCTCTGGGCAAATAAGGTCACGGGAGACCATTAAAGTTAACAAATGATTTCTGAATAGCTGACAAACTGGTGGGCAGAAACGCCATTTTCTTTCAAATCTAAAGGTGCATCGGTCTATGTTTGGCTCTTGGTGGGCGCGACGATTCAAGTAAGAAGAACCATAATGCACGGCGAAGTAAGGCTCTGACACTTTATCGTTATTTCCGTATAAAGTCATGCGAAAATAATGCTGAGATGTTTTCTAGACTATTATTTTAAGAACATTGACAATAGTTATGTAATACCACAAGTCACCCTGTAATATATATTATAGTTAATGGAAAATTTGGTGCAAATCACATACTAAAGTTCACCCGTCAAACTAGTTACACTTTTGAATTACCACGTTCACTAGTTTGAAGGTTGAGCTTCAGTATGTGATCTATGCACCAAAATTTGAGATCTGTGTCTAATTAGGACTAAATCACACAATGGGTAGACTATCTGTTTATCTGTGCGTATTCATTTGCACGCGGTAATTCAAAAGTACAAAAAACTAGATAAAACTAGGTATGTGGTCTTAACATTAAAATTGTAAACATATACAAAATTTTGAGCCCAGTCGGCCAATGAAAAATTGTTCAAAATGCATAACCGATTCTATTCACTGTGTTTCGAAAGCTAAACGCACTTTATTGTGTAAATATTCTCAAAAATTAGAAAAGAAAACACTCTCGCTGGTTTAACAATGTTTTCTTATTCTAGTGCTTATTTATCGAAATTTCGGAGCATTAATGCTACATTCTTATTAACAGATTATGCTACTGATAAATTATTATTAGATTAGGTAAGCATTAGTGTGTTTATATCTGCTGTATTTTATAGTTATCAATGTTCAAGTCTCATTTTTTGAAATATATTTTTCTAACATTATCACTCTTTTGATTAGCATGATCAATAACTTAGAATTCTTATCATCAACTATTGTACAGCATTTAGAGATCTTAGAAATTGTATTGATTATCCACAAAATTGAAACATTTCAGTTCAAGATAAATGAAACTGCGGATCATTCATCTAACTACTATTTAAGAATATGCAATTCTTAAATGACATCAAATTTGATGCCGTTACTTCGAATTCAGCCTTTAATGTAAAAAATATCTGAATTTTATTTGAATGCTTAAATTTCAAAATCAAATTTTATGTTCCAACATACCTGCAGTTTGACTCAGTAATGTAATTAGAACCAACTTATAAACACGCATTTTTGAGATAGATTTTTCACCCAAACATTTTGCTAAAAAACTGAACTGTTGCATTTTTCAAAAATTAATTAATTAATTAAGTATTAGGTTGTAAACAAACTGCAGTTAATTCAATTAGTTAATATTATAGTGTAAATTATACTAACACTTTTGTATAGTTTTTAATAGTAAACAACCTGAAATCCATAAAATGGTAATTGTTTACCGATTGCAAAGCTGCGTATAATTTTTTAGACAGAAAGTTAAAGTTTTCTATCGAAAAACTTAAGAATATACTCTAAGTTATAATAAATCGATTGGTTTATTTGAGAAAGTTATCAGAAACTTAAAAGAAATTAATTATACTTTCTCTGTGTATTACTCCGCATTTGAGAAGGCATTTATCATAATTAATAACATTTTTTCCAATATGAAACATTTTATCTTTTCAAACCCTTTAAATTCTTCTGAAGCTTATTTTGATGATTTAACAAGTTCTCGCCTAGCCCAGATATTATTATGCGCTCCCTACTTAGCTTATTTGCAGACGTCTGTGTCCTGCGGCGATACGTTAGTTCTATTTTTACTTTACCGCTATCATCAGTCTTTTTCACGATACACGTTGGTTGCAAAGATCGTGATTCTGAATTGTTACTGTCACAGAAGAAAACTTTCTTCAGAAGTTTATCTCACCGTTATAATCTGAAAACGAACAAATCCTTTTCATCGGCTGCTATTTTGGTATTAAGAATTCCTATGCAAACTTTCCGTTACAATATAACGAAATATGAAATTTGATATTTTCACCGATTTGCAATTACTTTTACTTAGTATTTATATTATAATAGAAAATCTTTCCGGCGAGATAATTTTTTTCTACTTTCCTCTTCTACAATTTACGATTGCCAGAGTTGACGCATTCTCTTTGTTTATTTGTTTGCTTGCTTTTGTTTCAAATGAAGTAAATTTGTGTGTGTAACAAGTGAAATCCGATTCAGCAGTAAATAGATCTTCACCATGGATAAATATCTCTTTTTACTTCTTGTATGGAAAGATAAAATATTGTAATCATCTAAAAATTTCATGAATCTCCACTTTTGAGGATCCCCTTGCATTTGAATTGAACATTTTTGGAATGGCGTCTGTCTGTCTATGAACACGATAACTCAACAACGCAAAGAGATAAAAGGATCAAATTTGGTATGTGATTCGTACACCAAAATTGTAGATTTTTATAAAATTTTGGGCGAAATCCGTCAACGAGAAAGCCGCACATCTGGCTGTTCGCGTGCAGTTCTTGTTGTTTAATTCCTACTTTTGATGCTACCCCAAAATTAAGATTTGGGAATCACTTGTAGAATAAGGTGATCAATGTGATTGTAAGGAACGCCAAGTTTTGGCAATCCTACACCGCCAAATTCCGGTAACCCTGTTCCGCCTCAGAGCGGAAGACACCATGTTCAGGGAGATGAGTTTGAGCAATCGTCGAGTATAGACGCATTATAAGAACGGGAAGCTAGTCATAACTAGTGACTGGCTAGTTTGCCAGAAAGATAACAATCTGAAGGATCGGGAATGTGTTTAAATTTGAATAAACAGCTCAGGTTGTGAGCTGAGTGTGTTGGAAAATATATATGGTCTAATGATCATGTAAATACGATTCATCATTGTTGTGTTCTTCATTGTCCGTATCCCATAGAATAAGTAAATAAACAACTGGGATTAAAACGCCTTTAGTCTTCTTATTGTCTCCATCCCTCACATCAAAAGAAATATCACGTCAGGATCTTATAGTGATAATGACCGACAGTATCGATGAAAAAGCAATCGCAAAAACCAGCTTATTATTGCATGCTGATCTTATTCCAAGGAGCCCTTATAAATATTTTCAGCTGTGCCCTGAAGACGAAGGAGAGATGCGATATATCTCTTCTATCCGCATGTTAAATGCTTTTACAGCCAGTTATATTAGGTCACTCACAAAAACGCTTTGCCCATACGTTCCATAAACTGTAGGGCAATATTCATTACGAGTGTTTGATGGTACCGTCGCTATCGCATAAAAGTGCTTGACATTTCTCTCAAAAGAGGATTACAGGCGGAAGGTATTCGACTACAATTAGAATAGTTAATCATCACTTTGAAATAATTCAGATTCATGTCTCTTTTCATATGATTTGTAGCATGTTGCAGATTTTTTCGACATTCAGTGTGAAGGTTACTGGCGGTAGGATCTCAGACTTCTGATCAGAGGATCACGAATTTTTAGACCCGATTCTACCGAAGACGCTCTGTATATGTGAGCCTGGCAAACATTAAGGCCCGGTGCACACTAGCCGATTTGTGTCGTTGAGCAGTAAAATATAATAACGATAGTTACCCACTTTCCCTCTTTGTGGTTCTACAGGGGGAATGGGTGTTACTATTGTTATTTTTATAGCTTCAACGACACGAATCGGCTGGTGTGCACCGGGCCTAACGCCCGGTAATCACATGCGATTTGTGTTAGACAAGTCATTTGCGGTAAAAATGTTGGAGAAGCAATAAATGACTTGAAGTACAGTGACAACAGCTAGGTGGTCCACATGGACCTCCCTCAGAGAGTGTCGCTTCTCCTACAAACTCTCCTCTCTAAGGCCCGGTGCACACCAGCCTGATTCGTGTCGTGAAGCTATAGAAAACAATAGTAACCCCCGCTCCCCCTGTGAAACCACAAAGGGGGAAAGTTGGTAACTGTTGTTATATTTTACTGCTCAACGGCACAAATCGGCTGGTGTGCACCGGGCCTAACCGAAAACGTCCGGACAAGCGACTCTCTCCGCGGGATGTCCGGGTGGACCGCCTAGCTTTTCTCAATGCATTTTAATCCGTTTATTGCTTCTTTCTCAAATGACTTGTCTGACACTAATCACATGTGCGTACGCGGTGTGGTGTTAAAGGTCCTAAATCTTCTTCATGCGTTCAACTGTCGTCACGTTGGTGCGGCATGAATTTTTGGAAAATGGGTTGACTGCTCACGTATCGGCTTGACAGTTCAAGATTAGAACTTCGTGGGTTGTCCATTGTAGCACTCGAGTATTTTCTAAAATGGGGCGTTAATTAAAGTGTATATTGACTAGTGGCCGTCGTTATATTATAGTGACCAGAAAGCAATAGTCGAAATCAGACTATTAGTATATGAATACAACCTTATTCTAAAGAGCCTTTGTACATATTTTAATCTGAAGACGATATTGCCTCTCTTCTATCTGCATGATAAATGCCTTTGCTTCCAGTTGTATTAAACCATTAACAGAGTTTTGCATTCCGTGAACTGGTGGGGCAATATTCATTACCAGGGCTTGATGGTTCCGTTGCTGTCGCAGAAGGCTGCTTTAAATTGCCCTCACAGGAAGACTGCAGGCGGAAGGTAGTCGAATATAATTAGAGTAGTTAATTATCACTTTCAATTAATTCAAATTCCTATCTCCTTAGGCATAATTTAGACGTTGCAAATTTTTTGGACAATCAGATTGAAGTTTACTGGCGATAGGATCTCAGACTTGTGGTCAGAGGTCACGAATTTTTTACACCCGATTCCATCGAAGATCCCTCATATACGTGAGCCTGATGCACGTTAAATCGTCTTCATGCTGGTGAGGCATGGAATTTTGGGAAGTGACTTGGCTGCTCATGTATAGGCTTCGGTAGTTCAAGAGATAACTTCGCAACCCGTCTCTCGTAGCACTTAAGTAGTTTCTAAAATGAGACGCTAATTAAACAAAACAAGTCAGTCAATTAAGGCGAATATTGACTATAGTGACAGTGGTTATAATATTGACCAGAAAGCAATAATCGAAACCAGCCTATTTAGAATATGAACACAACATTATTATAACGAGCCTTTGTACACATTTTGAGCTGAAGACGTTGGAACATCCGATATTTCCTCTCCTCTATCTGCATGACAAATGCCTTTGCAGCCAGTTGTATTAAACCATTAACAAAGACACCTTTTGCATTCCGTGAACTGGTGGGGCAATATTCATTACCAGGGCTTGATGGTTCCGTTGCTGTCGCAGAAGGCTGCTTGAAATTGCCCTCACAGGAAGACTGCAGGCGGAGGCACGCGACTATAATTAGAGTAGTTAATCATCATTTTGAATTGATTCGGATTCCTGTCTCCTTTGGCAGTTAAGGGAAGAGCTTCGTTGCGTGATTTTCCCCGCCATTAGGACAGTGTGAGCGGGTCATTCGCTCGGAAAACGATGAAACTCAATATGAATTATGCGCGTAACTTATCGTGGAGGTAGAATCGGTCACCTCATCCATTCTGCACGAACATCCTCGAGACGGTATTCTTCTCTTAAGTAGTTCGTGCATTTAAAGCCCTCTCCTCGGCTGTAATCATTATGATAAGGGTATTTTTCTCCAGAGGGTTGGTTGCGTTAAGTAATAAGCGGGGTTAAGTTTGTTTTGGCTGTTAAATTTGAATTGTGAAAGCTGTTGGAAGGAATGGATATTATTACCGCGACTTGGAGTCTATTGCTTACAGACATTTTAAATAGAGTTAGGGCACTTTTTCTCCATTATAAATTATAGTTGAAGGAAAAATATATATTTGAGTAGCTATTAATCAATTTGAATTGAAATCGATTCTGATAAGGTTTTGATTTCAATTTTCATAAGGTTCCCGTATTTTATTTAAATCAAGACATGCTGTTAGCCAATGTCTGAATAATTTAAGTCTAAAATACTAGATATATGCAAGTGATATTTTCAATGAAGCAGCTGTCCTGCCGCTGATGTGATGTGGAAGTTTAGAGAGCCGTCTCGGGTCTGGCCTTCTTCATCTATCATTTAAATTAAGACGTTCGTCCCAAAATAGCCATCGTGCAGCTTAAAAAACCGGACATTAACCCCTAGATTTGCGAATTTATTTAGTCTCCTAATTGGTCCCCCTCCCTGGGGGAGTGACACTACGAGTTCGTGGATAAGAAGTTATCGTGCAAGTAATCAGATTCTCTCTTTTCCTGGGCGTACAGAAATGTTGGTGTGGTTACGTTGATCACATTTCCAATGGGCTGAGGTTATTCATTTTTGATACTTCTTACTTAGTTCAACAACCATATTTCCGATGATGGGACATACCTTCTACGGGAGAGGCTGATGCATCGACCAGTGATGGCCATTTTGTATCTGACCACAGTACTCGTGTTTTCATTGCGACCTGGTCATTCAGGGCCCGGATGCCTAGGCAGGGCTCGGATTTATCATTTTTGGTACCTCCTAATTTGATGAACACATCCTATTTGGGATATTTATTGTAATTTCAATTCATATAAAAACGTAAAGGACACCCAAGATGATTAAAAGTATCCATTTAATTTTTGTCTTTTAAATTAATTCCTACTTTTATTTGGGTGCAAATTTTAATATCAGATATTGTGAAATTCGGTACACGACTCAAATACGTCCTTGTAGGTAAAGGCGTGAATTTAACTTTAGCCATCGAATACATCAGCCAACTTCCAAAGACAGCGAGACTTTCTTGCCTACGTTAGCCGTCAACTTGATATTGTCTTTCTTCTCTCGAGCGCGTTCAGGAATTTTAAAGAAGTTTTGTATTTTTATTTTTTGTATACAACTATAAATATTTGCTGATTTGTTTTGTGAATGGCATCATACTTTTATTTTCTCGTATACGAAGAGAAAGTATTGTAATTTTCAAAAAATTCGAACTCGAGATTTTGACGAATCTCCACGTTTTAGACCTCCCTGAGTCCGAAAAACACAATTTTGGAATTATGTCTGTGTGTGTGTCTGTCTGTCTGTCTGTGAACACGATAACTCGAAAACTATTAGAGCTACGGGGATGAAATTTGGAATGTGGTCTTTAAACATAATTTGTAGGTTTCTATCAAATTTTGGACAAAATCCGTCAACGGGAAGTCTATGTCTGCATGTTCGAGGTCATGCGAACGCTATAACTCAAAAACTTGAAAAGCCAGATGGATAAAATTTTATACACAGTTTTATCGTTATGAATGTAGGTCCGTATAAAATTTTGGGTCAAATCCGTCAACGGGTTGACTGTCTGTCGGTCTGTATAATCGCATACTTGTTAAGCCTTCGTTTCAAAACTATCTCCACGCGCATGCCTACTTAGCTATCTCTGGTACCAAGCGGGAGGATTACGTCACTTGTCCTTGAGACGGAGTTTGTGATTGATATGTTTTATCTCCTGTTTTGTTTTCGCTCGCTCGTATAATAGCGGATCTTCCTGGAGTGTGATGGAAAATAAATATTGCTAAGTTTTAATCTCTCATCTCTTTAATATGGCATCTCTTTTAATATGATTCTTCACTTAAATATTTTACAATCACTATAATCTGCAATGAAAAACCTTCTGATATTCGTTGCATTCTGGATTACAGTAGGTACGATTTTTTTATCCACGCAAGGGGAGGGGAAATGACAAATTTTTGAGCAGTATACGAGAAAGTTTAGGGGAGGCTACTCCCACTGGTTTGCTTTGGAATTAAAAAATAAAATTAGTAGAATTTTGGTAGCGTTGCTTAATGTTTCTCTGCATAATAGCTGTCGTCTTATTGAATTATTTAGTAGCTTAAGAGACACCCAAGAATGTTTAAAATGGCAATGGAGTCTTATTACGAGTGGATCAGTCACCTAATGGAGTTTTATTTTAACTACATAAAAT
Source organism: Araneus ventricosus (assembly GCA_013235015.1). NCBI lineage: Eukaryota > Metazoa > Arthropoda > Arachnida > Araneae > Araneidae > Araneus > Araneus ventricosus. The sequence continues at coordinate 39,846 of BGPR01005218.1, read as the reverse complement.
TAATCTCTAAAGCAGTTGCTTGGATTTATGGCTCACGGAATTTGTAACTTTCAGGATATGTTGAGAGCGTAGATATTCCTTTGGCTAGTCGAGTAGTGAATGCTGATCAGTTTCTTTAAAACTGATGCCCTGGAATACTGTTCTTTCTACATTAAAATGTAGGTAATACGTTATCCTTTGAATCTTGTGAAAAATTATGTGCTTAGCCATATTTTTCATCATTCTATTCTTTGTATTTAAGATCATTCCTGTTCGCATTTTTCACGTTATTAACAACAGTAGCAGAAACACGTCAATAACTCAATACGCGTGAAACACCAAAAAAATAAGTTACTCACTTAATATCTTAAATGTTGCTAAAATGATGCATCAACATGCATAAAAATGTGCACGGATAATTGGATTCATGAACCGAAATTTAATTTAAACATTTGATGTCAGTTATTTACGTTAATTTAGGATAAGGTTCCAAGAAAGGTTGCCAAGTTGATAAACACTTAAAAGTCCAACGGGCCTAGCTGTGCAAAACCCAGTATGAACAAAACAGAACACTGGGCAGCACAAAAAGAAATTACAGTAGAGTCTCGATAATTCGAGTCTCGATTGTTCGAGTTTTCCATAAATCCGAGTTAATGAAAAAATCTGTTTAGCTCCCAAATAATGACCAACACATACACAACACGTGCAACAATTACTGCATCTGGTTTTTATTGTTGTTCGACGGGTCATATGTCCACTGCGCACCCCTAAGCCGCCTGCAGAAATGTCCCCTCCCGAAGAAAAAGGGATATATATAAGATCTATATATAGGAGCAATGTGTTTAAACAAAAACAATTGACTATTATTTTAAGATACAATTAATCTGCAATGTAATAATATGAAGGACATTTTTCATTTAAATATACTGCACTGAAATTTAAAAATTGCTTTTATTTTCATTTATTTACTTATTAAATTTTATGATTTCGATAATTCTAGTTTTCGATAGTTCGAGGTAGGCCTGGTCCGGTTCACCTCGAATTATCGAGACTCTACTGTATTTATATCCTGGAAAGGTTCTATAGCGCAATTGGTTCAAAGGAAAGTTTCTTATAAGATTACTATTATTTTCTGCTCTCTTTTACTATCTACAGATAGCCTGTTATATACTCTCTGTAAATATTATATATTGTTACGAAAATCACCAAGTGACTGTACGGTGAAAACAGTCTAACAAGCAGTATAATGGAGAACGACAATTTATTCACGAATATTCCAAAACACGAATCACATGAAACAAGAAAAAAAGCTCTTGCACAAATTAGCAGCACAAACAGACAGAAAATCACTAACAAACGCAGCAATAGCCCGAACAAAAGCGCTCAACGTCTAATAGCTGACCAACTCACAATGTGAACAAGACTCCGAAGAGATTATTCCTCGTTGAATAGTCGGTATTTATACCCTTTTCCTACAGGATGTGACGTCACTAGAAAATTCCAGAAGAATCTCTATAACTTCGCTCCTAATAGAGATGGCAAGAAAATTCTAGTATTTTCGGGATTCTAGATTTTGTAGCCATAGTCGCCAAATTTGAAGCCATGGTCGGAGGTCAATGGCTACCATTCACCCGGCATTCCCATAAAATCTCTGTAAATATCTCTTTCCAACTATAGGACTTACATGGCAGGGAAGCGACACTGTACTTTTGTAACAACATATATGGTCCCTGTATGGCTTGCGGGGTATCCATATGGGGTAGTTGGTCACCAATGACCCAAAGATGTCACAAGCGATAGCACTGTAGTATGTATACGTGTTACGATGGATGATTTCCTTTTTAAAAAATTGTGTATTTATACAGAACAATACATGATGAGAAATTCTATGAAACAATTCCAACAAATATAATATAAACTATAAGTACTTTAAAGAGACATCAGAGTTCATTTGTTTGATTCTCACGATTTGTCAAACATACTAATGGAACTGTCAGAGTTAATAATCTGCAACAGTCCGAGACCAGCAACGAATTTTCAGAGAAATCATCGTTTGATTCTTCATTTAATATTCTTTTCCCATTGTCAAGCCTTGATTAAACACTCTGACATTCAAAAGAATGGTCCCCAGTCCATCTATTCCAGCAACTAGTTTAGATTAAGCAGTCCCGTAACATCAGTTTAAATTAAGCCAATGCGAATCCCTCGCGTCTATTTTTCGAATATTTGGTGCACTCCACCAAGCCCATTTCAGATTCAATGAGTTGTTCGCCGAGAAACAATTCTGGACCATCTCGAAATTCAGTTATCGAGAAATCGTTTTATTTATGCTAATGATATTCATATTCGTGTAGTCAGTAATTAAATTTTCGTCCGGCAACGGACGTGACGTTTCCCTGCGGGTCGCCAAGGAAAGGACTAAATTATCTGATGTCCTCACTTCGCGAAATTGTGTCCTCGAAATAGTCGCAGGAGGGCTTCGGCGGATATTCCTTGGCATCACAGAACTGCTAATATGTGCAAAATTAAAATTTATTTAATCGAGTGAAAATTTGAATGTCAGTTACCGGTTCGGGAAGGAACTTTGGGAACATTCATGTTTGAAGTTCCAGGAACGGTTTGATTTCTGATGTTTGTGATCCTGAAAGTTAAGATATCGGATTTTAAACCAACATTAAACTTTAGTCACAATTCAAATTTTTGTTCTTGTTAAAGCGAATTTAATCTTTGGAATGCATTCCAGTGATCTTTGTTAAGGCTAAAGATTTACTTTAAAACAATTCTTCATAATGACATCCTTCATCTTGGAATGTAAACATCACTACTGCGGCTCTTCAATGTAAATATGGAGCCAATTTGCCCTTATTCTTAAATTAGTTCATCTTTAAAAAAAGCTGAAATATTTTGTGACCACATAAACTAAGCAATTATTTAATAAAATACTTTTTCAAATAAATTTTATATAATTTTCTCTTGTTTTAAAAAATAGCAAATAATTCATTACTGTCGAGAGACTGAGATACGTTTTAGTTTTGTCTAGTTACATTAATGTGTCATTTTGAAGCAACATGAAGGCTATTTGGTTATCTGACCTCCTACTTTTCAAATATGGACAGATGAGGACGAAACATGAGCCGGCACCCCCTCCAAAATTCCGCGTTACACCAGTGGGAGGGCATTCGACCTCGATGTCAAATTTAATGTGCACCAAGATCATATGCAAGATAGATCTTCAGTGGAATCAGGTTTCGAACCTGGAACCCTCCTGTCCCAAAGCTGAAAACTCACCAGGCCACCGCTGCCCAAGTTCAGGCATGAAGGGATCGCGCGTGAAACAGTTGCCGAACGTGATAATCCTGTTGGAATTATTTATTGCTTCAACCGCTTGTTAACAAATAATTCCACTGACAACCCTTAGGTTGTTGAACTTATTTCTTTGGTTCAATTATCATTCATACGTGGAATCAATTTGACTCGTATGGTTTGAAAACTCTACCTGATGAACTAGAGACAGACTTTGCGTGGACTGCGCCTGTTCGTCAAATGACTTAAGATTTTGGGATAGCAAAGCTACAAGAAGGGATTTCTTCCCTCTTACTGCAGCTGCGGGATCTCATTTGGAATGGGGGTGGTGGAGTCATCATGACTCAAAATTTTCATTCCAGAGTTAAATTCATTCATATATTACTATAAAGATTGTAGTGTTTTGTACATAACCTTCAATATTACATACTGAAATTTTGCCTTTAGCCAATCTTCTTCAAGTAGTTCCTGTCAAACTAAAAATGTAGTCGATTTCGGTTGCTTTCCATTACACATCTAGATTAAGTACGTAATTTGTCGCTTTTAACGACTATTTTTTACAAATAAGAAAAAAATTAATGTTTTTATTAACACTGTGGAAGCGAGAAACGCAAAACGCTTTCCTCGAATTACCCAACATCACGATTTTACTTGCATACTAGTTTAGATAAGTTGTATATTGTTATAAAAATCGTTCTGTGGGTGCATGGTGGAAACGGTCCAACACGCAGGATAATGGAGAATGAAGGTTTATTCACAAATATGCAGAAAAAAAACACCTAGCACAGGTAACAGGAACAAAACCTCTTTACAGATTAGCAACAGAAACAGTCAGCAAATCACTAATAATGACAAAACAGCACACCAACTCGCACTGCAGACGAAACTCCAAAGTCATTCCAGTCGATCAGCACACTACCTCCTGTGATCCAAGCGCGGTCCTTTTATACTCTGCCCGACAGGCCGTGACGTCACATGGAAATATCTAGCACATTCTAGTATCTCCTCTCCTAATGGAGATATCGAGAAAATGATCGCATATTTTGGAATCTTCGATTTGTCGCCAAGGTCAGGGGTCCAGGCTTACCCCTGTAAAACTCCCTTCCCAACTATAAGAATAGCGAGGCAGGAAAACGACATTACATCCTTGTAACAATATGTTGATAGAAGCCTGCAGAATACGTTTACTTTTTCTTTTATGATATATACATTGTCTAGAGCAAGCACACTTGCGGTATGTGTTTTTATTTGAGCTTGCATCCAATTCATATTTCGCACACAATGTGGTAATATTATTGTTTGTCGTAATATATCTTTATTAAAATATGTGAATATAATTGAAATAAAATTCAACTCATTTTATTTAAGATATGTGAGCAAAGCACTTGTGTCTCGAGAGAAAGTTTATTACTTCTTTTTTGTAATTAGACGTTAGCAACTTAAGGCAAGATTCCAAGTTGGCATCGGTTGTTTGGCACCCAAATTTACATTTTATGGATTAGTATTAGAAAACGATTGCTGACCTGAATATGTAGACCCTAACATACTCAAAATAGAAATTGTTCTCTCTCACGAGAAACCAGCCAGCACGGATAAACAGGAGATGTTTATAACAGCGGTTGAGTAAGAACTCTTTCTTGGAAAAAGATCGTGTTTCAGTGTCTTTGTAAAAGATCGTGTTTCAGTATCTTCTTTGTAAAAGTTCGTGTTTCAGTATCTTCTTTGTAAAAGTTCGTGTTTCAATGTCTTCTTTGTAAAAGATCGTGTTTCAGTGTCTTCTTTGTAAAAGATCGTGTTTCAGTGTCTTCTTTGTAAATGATATCATGAAGAGAACCCGCCCTGCCTAGGCATCTGGGTTATATTAACTGACTGGCATCCGCGACAAAAACACGGGCATTGGGCCGAACACATTACAGCCACACATTACAGCCACCCATTACGAGCATTTCATACGGCGACCCTCCCCCATTACAGGGGTACAACCCGTCACCTGAAATGGACCCTACGAGCCACACCACCATTATTATTATTCCCACCAGGAAGCGAGACCTCGCTTCCTTATCCGGCGGAGTATCATCCGCGTACTTGTGGCGTTCCCTGTAGGGTTTTTCAAATGATATGCTAAATACTTGCCTAAAAGTCTCGAAGATTTTCGTTAAGAAATGAATGAAACTGCTATTACGTGGATAATAACAATTGTGTAAATGAAAATATGGTCATTTAATTTCTATTTGCAATTTTATTCCGTACATACACGAATCCCCCTTGCGACTCGTCAGTTGCAATTAAACGGTCTGATCTGTACCCAAGTTTCTTATCGTAGAACTGTATTCTGATATTGAGATCCAAAATAATTTGACGCTCATGACTTTCCTTAAAACTGGACATTCACCATAAGGCTGTTCTACTCCATTTGGACCAACAACAGGTTTGTTTTTCACCCACTCAAGCCGATCCATAAAGGTGGCTCATTCACAAAGGCTCCAAAACCACCAATGTATCCTTCGATTCCCCCTACTCCACCCACAACCTCCCCCCACAAGGGCGATTTTAGCTTTTTGAAGAGAGCATCCTCCCCTTCCCACCCTGATTACTCCAGTCTGAATCCCACTCACAATCCCCTCCCCAACGCTCTCCCCCCACACTGGTTATTTATCGCCCGCCTCGAAAGATCATATTTCACTTTTATAGCCGAACGGGATGAATGGAAATCCAACAACGTTGGAATTCCAAATTTTCCCAAGGTCTACGCCAATTCTCATCGGGATTTCACATTAACGAATGGGTTTTGGATCCTGTGTTCCAAAAAAAATGGATCGGAAGACTGGTGAATGTCCCGCTTAATAATAATTTCCTTAATACTTTTCTTACAATAATATGCCATCAAAATTTTAAAAATGCCGCTTAAACCATTTTTTATATTTAGCTTTTCTTACGGTGAGGGAAGGGGGCTCGGGAACCTTTCATCTTCCTATACTAGCTGAAATAAATAGGTTAGCGACTAACCTTAACCTATTGTCTTCCTGTATGGTCTGTTAATGTTTGTACAACCCGTATTGTCTTCGCTTGACGTTAATTGCATTGCACTTAAACCTTAGCTTTTATTATTAAAAATTATTGCGACACTATTAAATTTTGAACTATAAAATATTTGCTAGTTGCCTTCCTTAAAATACATTTATTAATAGGGCAAAAGTGTTAAGCTTTATTATTTGAAATATAATATCAATAAATTAATTAATATACTTCACACTTTATACTAATATTTTTCACCTGAATAATTGCATTCAGTGTTAGCATAGTTAAATCTGTTGACATAACTGAATATTTTAGTGAGTATATTATTTTAATAAAATCATCATCCAACAAGTGCATTCAAATTTTAACTTTATGTCTAGACTTTGAATTGTTATTTATAATTAATATAAATTACAAAGTTCGCAAATTACTGACGGAAATGAATTCTCATTATTTACTCTCGTAATATGGGTAATGTATGCCGAGAGAAATTATGAATTCTCCACAATTTATATTGTGAAAAATAAGAATAGTTTAGTATTTCGTATTAAACGTATGTTTATTATACCCTGTTATAAATTATGAACTAAATTTTGTAAACAAATATTCGGTAAACAACGCTTCAGATTTTTTTCTCATCGAACAGTAGTTTAAATAGTAAATACCAAAGTATGAAATAATACGTTGTATATGTATGCGTTGACAGAATTTATACATTTTATAATAGGAACAAAATGAATATAAGCAGAAAATATTCTGCATATTTAACATTCAGAATATACAAATTTATTTGAAGTTTATTAAAATATATAACATCTAGGATCAGTACGCATTTACCGTTTTTTGGTGGTATTCAGGGCCGGATTATCGTATAGACAAAATAGGCAACAGCCTAGGGGCCCTGCTACTTTGGAAGGGCCGCATGGTCATTAGTTATTTTATGTATTGTCAAAGTAATTTAATTTTGCACTTCTCATTTCTTATTTTGCAAGGATCGGTACTTGAACTTTTTCAAATTAAAACCAACTATCGTTTAAGTTTCTGCTCACGATTTTTTTAATGTTTTCTCATGCTTACAGATTAGTGTGGTTCAGGTTTTTGCAAATAGCAGAATGAATCAATCTCACAACTTAAAAATTCGTTACTTAAAAACTCTTTATAAAGAGATTAAGTTAATATCAATAAAAAATATCCGGTTATGAAAGATAACTGGGGAGGGGAAAAGGGCCCCCGCTACTTGCATTGCCTAAGGCCCCTACAGGTTTTAATCCGGTCCTGGACGTATTCCAGCAGTAACCGACAACACAACATCATGTTCAAAGGATCGAGGTTTCCAGTTTCAGTCCCCCAGAGATACACTATTATATAATCATTATGCGACCAGGTATATATAAGTGGAGTAGACAGGGCCATGTATATACAAGTGGGGTAGACAGGGCCAGGTATATACAATTGGGGTATACAGGGACAGGTATATATAAGTGGGGTAGACAGGGCCACGTATATATAAGTAAATTAGACAGGGCCAGTATATAAATTAAGAGGTGGGCAGGACCAGGTATATATAAGAGTGTTGGTAACAGGACCAGGTTGTTATATAAAGTGGATGCGTCACAAGGTCCAGGTATATAAATTAGGTAGACAGGGCCAGGTATATATAAGTGGGGTAGACAGGACCAGGTATGTATAAGTGGGGGTAGACAGGAGCGGAATGTGACAATATGAGGCCACAATTGCGAAATCGTTCTTATGCCCCTTTTTCTACCCAATGTCGTGAATTAGTCGTCGGCTTAGCACTGCGATGTACGTCGAATACATTTTGCATTCCTTCCTAGGATTTCGAGGGTGTTGTGACACTTGAGTACTGTGGCATTTGTGTACAAGCCATTAGCGACTAATCAGCCATCCGTCGCTCCTCGACAGGAGGGTCTAGGCAGCGATTGTAGGTTTTCTAGAATTTAGGAGATGATATATGGTAGAATTTGTGAGATTATATACATGAAAAGAAAGATCATTTCCATGATTTTCCTCTTATATTTTTTATCTAACTTCATTGAATAACAATTAATATCTCTAATAAGACACATAATGTGGAAATTATCCAAATTGATCCAAATTTTATTCAAGAACATGTCAAATCTCATCAAATCTCACGATTTTCATTGTTGTAACCTCTTTCAAAACTTGATTTTTATCAGTCACACGACTGCTTTCAGAAGATCATTGATTGGTAGTTAATGACATGTACGCATATGCCATTGTATGCAAGTGCCATACAATCGATTTCGAGGCACGGAGCGAGCACCTCTAGCATTGATTGGAAAACTGCCACTAGAAATAGGTACTCGCTTGGAACAGAAATCGCAAGGCACGTGCCAACAAAGGGCCCGGGCATCGCTGGAATGAGTGATGGAGGTATCAGAACTTTCAGCATTAAGGCTAATTTTCTCTCTCTGGTTTTATGATATTGTCAGTATTCAGTGTGATAATGTTAATTAAGTGAAAGGGTTACAGTCAAGTTAGTATTCTCAGTATTACTATGGACTTTGAGTGTATCCTTAACCCGGAATAAATGCAGCGTTTTCCAAAAATGCTTACATGTTTTAACTATTACATAATTAATGACGTGCATCAAAGTTTCATAATTAAAACTAACTTATACAAGAGTAGAATTTGGCAATTATCGAAAGTGTTCTAGTGGTTGATCGTTATTGTCCAGGAGCTGTTGATAAAACCGACTAATGGAATTGCAAACGGCGCTAAGCATATCAATCAGCATTTGAGCCCATTCTCTTTTAATAGATGTTTTCAACTCTTTAATTGTGATCAGTTTTGGAGCTACACAAAAAGAAATCCATCGGGGTCAGATGTGATGAATGTGGAAGGAGTTACCTACCTCTTCATCCTAACTGTCTGTTCACCAGAATTCCATCAAGATCCTTATCAAAGCACTCACATCATAATGTCAATGCTGAGGTGCTCCATCCTGCTGGAATTACATTCTTCGTTTTCAATAACACCTTGAAGGCGTACATCACGCATTCCTGTTGTTAGTCCGGGTAAATATCTACAATGTCGGTATAGAAAACTGCATCTAATCTAGAAGGTGACAAACTACTCTACACAGTTGATACCTGGTGTGTTCACATGGCATTTCACTGTCAAACGAGAGTTATCAGTTACAAAAGAGCTGCACTTACGCCTATTGACCGAGATGTTATTTTTGAAAATCTATCGTTTTAATGTAAATAATTGCAATGGTAAAAAAGTTGAAAAATTATAATGTTAATTAATTAGAACCATGACGCTTTCAATGGCGGGCAAGATTCTACTTTTACATTTATTGATTGATTTGCTGTGCAACTTAGGCTACGTTATTAATTATTTCTGTAATAGTTATTCAAAGTGTGTATACATCTTTTGGGATACTCCGTATTTATGTCGTCCATTCTGTTAGATATTTATTGCAGGAAGCTCGACTTCCCTCTCAAAATCTAAATTCGAAAGTGACAAAGGTGAGCACATTTTATAAAAAATAGCTGATGATTTATACTCCCTCACCCCAGTTTATTTAAAGTGGATCTCAAGAAGAAAACTGATTCAATATATTAAAATAATCTAGCTAAAGTGGATGTTCATTAAATTGAAAGCCTTTTTCTGCATTTTACAAACCCTTCCACTACAACCAACCACCGAACAGTTTCTCAAAATACTCTTTATAAAATAACAGCTGGAAACTCCGCCCCCCCCCCATTTTATTTAAGTAGATTTGAGGCAAAAGAGTTAATTAAATATTAAAATAATTTCGCTTAAGTGGATGTTTGTGAAGATAGAAGGTATTTTGTGCTCTTATAATCCCTTCCTTCGGAAACGCCTACCAGAATTTTGCAAGACTCGCTTTATATAATAATAGCTGAAGACATTTATCCCTGCTTTTCTTAAGGTAGAATTCGAGGAAAAAAATCATTCAATATTTAAATAATTCAGTAAAAGAGGATGCTTGTGAAGCTGAAGTGTACCGTCTGCATTTTACAACCCCTTCCTTTACCACCACCTAACAATCTTCCACAATACACACTTCGAAAACAAAGCTACGCTATCACACAATTTCAAAACCATTCGCCACTGCTTACTGAAACACAGACGGTCCATCCTTCCCTAAGTGCCCCCCGAGTTCGTTCCCACAATGCTCCTTTTCCCAAAGCGGGGCATTAATGGCAACGCTGAAAGATCAGCTAAATTCACAAAACGCGGAACCCGTGGCCCCCTCTTTATCGTCTGCCGACACTCGCTCAGCAAAAGACAGAACAGCAATTGTTGTTAATCAATCCGTTTCGTTCCGGTTCGGGGGATGCAGCAGCGAATTTTGATGCACCAGGAAGGGGGGGGTCTTCTCATCCACCCCCTTTGGATCAGGGGGGCGCAGGTTAGATAAACATACGCTCTGGGGATGTTATTAGAAGCTGCAGTGAATGATGCGTACCCTTCCGGTGGATAGCGTCTCGTTCCACCAATTCCGCCATTTGCGATTAAATTTTGTAAAAGTACTGCAGGTCATTTAGAAAGTTAACCTTGACTGTCTTCCTGGGGTGTTGACTGGAAGCTTGTGTTCTATTTTAATGTTTAGTGGGGAGAGGGGCGATTAATAGAGGAATTGCAACTAAGCGCCGGGCAGGTTAATGCGAGCGCAATCGCCCTAATGCTTTCCGGTCGTGTTGGAAACTGTGGACAAGTCCATTTAGGGATATTATGTTTCGAGTAAGGTGTATTGAGTTTATAGTTGAGTAAGAGCGTTAAGAAATGCTAACTATCTTAAACGAATTGGTCTGACGCAGCTATTGATATTTTGCATATAAATAATTTTCACTGTAAATGATGTGCATTTATTACATTCTCAATTGTCAATTAGAGAAGGGAAAATTTATTATGAGATAGTTAACATTGAAATGCAGAGTAATCATTTTTATATGTTTATATTCGCAAGATGCAGGGTATAGTCAATCTTCTTGAAATATAGTCCTTTGACAATACAAGGTCGTGATGGCCTGATGAGAAAATCTTAGCTTCGGAACCAGATTCCACCAAATATTCGTCGTGCATGTAGACTTCATGGATATTGAATTTTACTCTGAAGGTCAAACGTTCTCCTGCTGATATGAAGTTCAATGCTCAAAACTCAGAACGATCCAGCATAAGCAAGGGATAAAAGAGAACCAGTCCGACTCCGGAAGAAATCCGGAGCCACTAGGTTTACAAGCATCCCCTATAACAGGAGTGGTCTCCAGTTGCAGTAAAATCTTAATAACCGCTCACCCAAAAATGTATAGTTTACACATGACCCAGTTAAGAAAAAGCGAACTGATTAAAATAACAACTGCCCGTCCCTCAGTGGTCCAGTTTCAGTTCATAGCGCGACAAAAGTCGAAATTTCGAGGTTGGTAAATGGGTTTATTTTCTTTGAGGGTCAGTAGAAAACCGTTTGGAACCCTGAAAGCCATAATTTTTTTTGTATAAACACGTAGTCTTAGGAAGGTTCACGAAAGTTAAAGTTGGGGAATGTCTTTCCAACACTTGAGTCGCGTTTCAGTGAGCTTTAGGTCAGGTTAGGTTAGGTTATATTAACGTCCCGTTTTGAAGCAACACGAGGGCTATTTAGGGACCAGTGAGCTTTAGGATTTCGTTCTGTAAAGTCTTACATTGCACTTTATCCGTCTAAATTTAGATTTTTCATGATGTCTGATTCCAGGACAGGTAAGCAACAACTATTTTTAACAGACTGTTTTAATATATTCCATAATTTTAAACTACATTTCAAACGTCCTTTTTCACACAAACTTTTCAAATTTAAGGTGAATTTTAAAAATTTTCACAACTTTGCACACATTGAGACTACCTTAAAACATTTCTATATTCTATCTTCGTCTGAGATTTCTAAAAATTAGCCCCGATAAGCTCCGAAATTTTTATTTATTTTATTTTTTAATATCATCTATGTCACTGAAGAATTTTCACTTTTACCTTGAATGACGCAAAAATAAATATCTGAATCGAAAATAAACCTGCTGGAAGACTAAACTAACTTTTCCTGGCCCAGATGTGAATTAATAAAAATTCAATCGAATTTATCTGAAAATTTTATTAAAAAATTATCGAATTTAAATGAGCGGATACTCAATCTAATATACAATTGATCTTTTTAAGAAGTAAACGCTGAATGACTTCAAAAGTATTTTAAAACGATTTCAATATTTATTTCCGATTTAGTAATTGACATAAACACACCAAAAGCGAAAAAATTTTGGAAAAGTGTAGAACGCGATTTGAAATTTTAAAGACAGTTATGTTGCTTCAGTAACAACCTCTCAAGTGCTGTCTTCAGCTACAGCTAAAAGGTCAATAAAATTAGGAAAACTTACCACAAATAGTTTTTCATAAATAACAAATAATATAAAACATAATTCACACCATGAAAAGAATTACCCTTATCTATTACGCTTAATAGTTAGTTATTAAAATGTTTTGGAGTATTTCCATGAAGAGCCTTTCATGAAATTGAATTCTCATATTATTTTTGCGAAAAATGCGGCAATTTCAGTCTTAAAGTAACTTTATTTAATGCTATTCATATAACATTTATATTATATTAATGAACTCTTTTCACTTTTTAATCGTTTTGAAAGGCATTTGTATTTATTTTTCGCAATCTCTTGAGAAAAAAACTCATTGTGCACCAACAAGTACAACACAAGGCTTACAGAAGTAAGTAAAAGACTCAAAAAAGTGTTGAAAGAAGCTTCAAATTAAAAGATACAAATGCAAATTCCAAACAGAAAAGGGGGAAGAAAAAAAGTAACAAATATAAAATAAATTGGACACATCCATACGAACACATGAATGGTATTAAGCAATGAAGTGAACAAACAAGGGAAACAGATACCGAAACATATTAAAATTTTTGAAAAAGGTAAAGATGCAAAATAACTGGTCACATATACACAAAAAATGGATAAAAACGAGAAATGGAATAAAAGCTGTACGAGATGGGGAAAAACGAAAAAAACATTCAAAAATCATATAAAAGCACACAAATACACAAAATTTCACACAACATATAAAACACACAATTTTCACACAGGTGACAAAACAGAAGGGTCTGATCCAAATAGAATTGAGAAAAAAATGGATTCCAAAAATTGAAAAGTAAAAATAAATAAATAAAAGTAATAAGAAAAAATTGTAAATGACTGCAAACAGATACAAAATTTATAGTCTATATAATGTGGGGAAGAATGCTATCGATAAATTCACAAAATGATGCAAAACAGGTTTTGTTCTGGACCAAAGTAGAGAAAGATGGAGGTCATGCTAAATTGTTTTTCTTTAGACTGCTAATGAGTAAACAAAACATCTAGCGGGAGTGAATTTAGAGCAAGAAAGTATCAAGTCATTGACATCTTGAGTCCCTCCACTAGAGCAAGAACACAAGTCTGTACGAGAAAAATTGAAGAGCTGTAGATAGGCTTTAAAGTTTCCATGTCCAGTGAGAAATTGAGTAATTCTGAAATTAGGGACGAAATGGGTGGCTTTCAAACGAACATGAATGGAAGGAAAAAATTCTTTGGTGGACTTCGTATTGTGAGAAATTTGATACAGGCCATTGGGAAATAACATGTTTCTTGAAAACTCTTTTGTAAAAGGATTTTGGTACAGTCATAGGGAAGACATCAGTTAGTTTAGTCGCCTCTTTTGCAAGCTAGTCAGCACGTTCACTGCCATAAATTTCTATACGACCTCGAACAAAAGAGATGACTTGTACACCTCTGCATTGAAGGAAACTCAGGTTGGTTTGAGTTTTAACAATGAGTCGGTTTGGAGAAGTAATACAATTTAAGGCATATAAAGAAGAAAGAGAGTCACTGCAAATTTAAAAATTCGAGGAAAGGTTTTCGTTAGTGCGAATCCAATTGACGGCATTTGTATTTAAGGCACAATTATTTATTAGGTATATTTTAACATTGCAAATATTTGGAATGTTAAAAATATCTACTAGACTTTACTAAAATTTCACTGATCTTATTTTTAAGCTATTTCCTACATTTGATAAAATTTCCGAGATTTTTTTAAAAGTTTTTTGCAACTATTATTAACTTTTGAGCATATTACTTTTTCCTCCATAGAGCACAATGGGAATGCATTAAATAAAGTAATACAAATCAAGAATTATCCAGCCGATTGTTATGAAATTTAATGGGATACAACTGAAGTTGTTTCCTTTAAACTGTGCGAATTTCAAGGCTCTGCTGTTCTTAGTTTCGACGCTATGAGTTTTGTCTCGCTAGAAAACGAAACTGGGCCACAGTGCATCCGTCGAAATAAGGAGAAAGACCTCAAATTAAGAAATAACAGCGAGAAAAATCTTCGTACAGAGAAATCTGCTGAATCCTACATGTTAGCAGCTACTGACTCTTGAAATAATTAAAATATGAAACTCCCTTTATAAAACAAACTCACAAAAACTATACTATTTATATAGATCAGAGTGTACGTATACATGCAAACGATCTTTAGTTCGAGGACGGTTAAAGAAACCAGCGGGAGTGGTCTCCCCTAAACTTTCTCGTATACTCCGAACACATGTAAAGAAAACTAGAATAATAAAAGACGTCAAATAAACTTCCGTCGCAAGTAAACCAAAGTTGGAACCACGCGTGGTTTGAAGGATCAAAACAAATTCAAATCCCCTGCGCATTCTTCTGCGCCACAGGACCTGGCGAGACTCCCTAAATGTTTGCTTCCTTACAAAATCGCTCCAGAATTGGTTTTTGGCAAACTGCCAAGTTTCGGAGTGTCCGTTCTCTCTCCAATACGCACCAGTAGGCATGCGCAGGGAGTTAGTTTCAAAACTGAACAAGTATGCGATTATACAGACCGACAGACAGTCAACCCTTTGACGGATTTGGCCCAAAATTTTATACGGACCTACATTCATGACGATAAAACTGTGTATAAAATTTTATCCATCTGGCTTTTCAAGTTTTTGAGTTATAGCGTTCGCATGACCTCGAACATACAGACAGACAGACTTCCCGTTGATGGATTTTGTCCAAAATTTGATAGAAACCTACAAATTATGTTTGAAGACCACATACCAAATTTCATTCCCGTAGCTCTAATAGTTTTCGAGTTATCGTGTTCAGAGACACACACACAGACAGACATAATTCCAAAATTGTGTTTTTCGGAATCAGGGAGGTCTAAAACGTGGGGATTCGTCAAAATCTCGAGTTCGAATTTTTTGACGATTACAATATTTTCTCTTTGTATACTTCGTATACGAGAAAGTAAAAAGTTTCAACATCCCCCCTGTGCACCGCATTTATAAAGTGGAAAGTTCAAGATTCTGAATCTGTTAAGAAAATAGGGAAATGGTCCATGCCCTGTTAAAAAGAAGAAAAAAATGTTATACATAAACGTTTTTGGTCCACGCAGGAGACAAAACTCCTGATATTTTTTTCCGGATTGTGTGCTGTAACTATCAGAATCCTTGCCATTTAGCAATCAAATTTTCCCATAACTTATATTTTACACAGGAATATGAGGTTGGAATATTGGATAAGTCTTCCGCTATGGTTTCAAATTTGGCTAAATGATCGACTAGTGCTAGGCCAAACGCAACGTCATCCATTTCGTATTATCAAAACCAACGGGAATCGATTTATAAAGAAAAATGTTCACATTTTCGCCACTAGAGTCAAAATTGGCGCTGCAGGCAGAATTGGGCCAAAAAAGTGACACAAAAATTAAATACAAAACGTTTGATGAGATTTACTAAAATTTAATGGACATTTTAAAACAAAAATGAATTTTGAGTTACATTTCATCTTTAGCATTCAGCAGAATTTTTACACATTTGAAATTCACTTGTTGGCTTTATGATTCAGAGATAATATTTTAAAACTTTGTTTCTTTTATTTCATAATTTAGTTTGAACATGTTGATCTTGAAAATGATACTATCGTCAGCAGAATGCATCTTGTCTCTACTGATTTGTCTGATGTAGAATATTTTACAACTTTTGTTACAAAAGACAAATTGTAACCGTTAAGAATTTTGTGTGTTAAAATGTCCATTAAATATCAGTTAAACGCGTAAAACTTTCCATTAAGTTTTAATGCCTATTTTGCTGCCCAAATTTAGCCACCAGTGCAACTTTCGTCTTTGACGATGAAAACGTAAAAAAAATTCACTTCTCCATTGTCCACTTGGTATGCATAAGGAATAGTGTTGCATTTGGTCCAGTCCTTTCTTTATAACTGAGCTCTAAACACCTATACCAGGGATAGAGAACATATGTGGCTCTTTTAAGTTTCTTGTTGTTTTTTATTCCACTTGCTCTAGTCCTCAACTAGACCAAGTCCAAGAGTCCGCTCGCCCACAGAAAATCACGAACTAGCGAACTTTAAAAGAGATTCCTCTCCCCCAGCTCCATACATGAACGGTTTAAAACCGTCAGTTCAAATTCTATTCTTCGTCATACGGTATTGCTTTCCGTACGATAACTTTCCCTTTTCTTAAATGTAATTTTATTGCATTCGTTTCATGTTTTTAATAGGGTATCATCTCCGCTGTTGTTTACACATGTTGCAATAACCTGTTGTCACTGATGAAAGCTAACTTTAAAACGCGTTTCTGGCAATAGTTGATTTTTACACCACTAGGTGGCGCCACTAGAGCTATAGTGACTTTAAAACTCAAATAGATTATTTTTACTTCATTTTCTGAAGTCTCCGGTGGTCTAGTGGTTTGAGCGACTGCCTTTTATTTCTAAGAACGCGGTTTCGATCCCCGGCTCAGAGGAGTTAGAAGTTTTGTCACCATCTTCCATCGAAATCGTCCAAGTAAGTTCAATTAAAAATTACATTAATTAAACTATTTGAAATTAATAATTAAGCCTTGACTAATTAATATTCCTAATTGATAATACACATCAGCACATTTCAACTCAACTCGAACAGAGGAAGAAAAACAACTCAACTCAGTCGATGGCGTCACTTACTTCGATGACTTAATTTTTACGGAGAAAACTTGATTTCATACGGTAAAAAACCGTTGTGACTACGGATTTACTTCGTAACTTTTACGGGAAAAACTTGTTCCTGTATGGTAAAAAACCGTTGTGCCTACGGATTTACTTCGTAACTTTTACGGTTTTGCATAACCAACCCAGCTGCCAGTTTAAAACCGTAAATTTTACGGGATTTTTTTTACAGTGTATGAAAGTGTGCGAGTATGTCCGCTAATAAATCTTGTTATGGTGGTCTACAATTTCCTATCGCCCTTCAGCTCTAGGGCAGCCCCAGGATCTTTTTGTTGGTACCAGACATGAACAGGTGGGATCCTCCAGGTCCTGTTGTTAAGTTTCTTATGCGGCTTTACCAGTTATTTATAATTTGCGCTGAAATATATGATTGTCTGAAATATAACAATAATTACAGAATGATAACCCGTAAGATCGAGCGGCCTTTTGTCCAACTATCGAAATTTAATGAAGCATTTCAGTGTGTGAAGGTTCCCCGCCCTTGAATTACAATCAGCCTTTATATTATTAAAGTTTGAATTATTTTATATTCATGATTATATTTCTTACGTATGCTGGAATGAAGAAAAATATCAAAATTCTGAATTGTTCCACAAGGAAGTTCAAGTTATTAGAGACTTATTTGATAACAATTTTCCTTATACTCATGTTTGGGATATTATTATGGATATTTTCAAATTTATCATTAAAAAATTAAAATTGTCTAGAGTCAATAATGAAATTAAGGACAAAGAATATTTTACATTTTTATTTATTAATAAAACTTTTATAATTGTAACTTTTCAGATAGGTTGGATAAATATAATGTTCATTTTCCTATTAAGAATATAAAAATCAAGCGAGAATGTAAATACAATAAGCCACTTGGAAGATTGATGTTTAACTACAGTAAAATTAAAGAAAGTAGTAATATTGACAATTGCATATGTAATGAATATAACAATTTTATAGATAGAAAGCATGAACATGTAATTACAGGTGACTTAAATGTAGTAAATAATAACATATTAAGAGAACTAATGAAAAAGGGAACAAAACATATGATAATATCCAATAGTAATGGGAATAACAAAACACAATTAAAAAAAAGATAGAGAAATTTATATTGAAAATGGCAATAAAATATAGTATGCCTCTAGAAGCTTTTGAGGAGTATAAAGTTTTGAATGATTTGTATAGACACAAGTTTAAAACACATGATGAAACTAGGTACCAGAATATTAAAACACAGATAGAAGATCTGCAGAAAGAATTTGTTATAGTTTATTTTGACAAAGTAATTATGCTATCATTTGTAACTATTATTATTGTAAAGTACTTAAAGAACATATTCTAAATAATGAGGCATATATTGAAATCAATTTCAGTACCAAAGAAATTGATAATAGAATTAACCCGTTCAGGACCATCATCGCATATATGTGATCACTCTTTCCGTGCCCTACAGCCCATCATCACATATGTGTGATCGCAACTTCAACGTTTTATTTGAATTTTTAAACGGCACTAGATGGCGGTAAAAACCGTTACTTTTTCGAATAATGTTGCATCAGAGTTTTGACGCGCGGGCCTGGGGAAGCTCTACTTTCTTTTTTCGTTGGTCCTGAACAGGTTAAAGCTTTTCATAAAAAATTAAATATTTATTGTGAGGAATGAACTATCCCCATATTTTTCTTACACCAAAATTTCATAAAAATCCTATCAAATTTAGAAGCGTAACGAATGAAAGTTATAATTATATAAAAAAAACAGGTAAAATTTAAAAAAGATATCTGTAAGATATTATAAAACAAAAGTACAAAATAAGTATAAAAGTACAAAATAATAGAGATGTTATTAATAATAGCTATGAAATTATAAAGAGTATTAAAGATATAAATATTTATTCTGTGCATACTTTTGATTTTCAAGATTTATTCAATAGTATAGATATTAAAGATATGATGAAAATTTTATTACAGATTCATGAAGATTTTAGCATAAATAAATTTATTAATATTAAAAAACATAAAACATTAATAGAAGTTATATTAAAAGAAAATTATATTAGATTTGACAATAAATTATACCAACAAATTAAAGGACTTCCACAAGGGGGACCAGCAAGTAATGCTCTAGCTAATTTATATTTACACTATTTTGAAAAAGAAAATATTTACAATAATTCTTATATCATGTATAGATACATTGATGATTTATTAATATGTTCAACAGTAGAAGACTACACACCACAAATTGACTTTTATCCAGAGTATTTGATATTACTAAAAACTAATGAAAGTTTTTCTTCAGCAGAATTTCTATATCTTGAAATTAAAATAGTTGATAATAAATTAAGCACAGGGATTTATGATAAAAGAAACACTTTTCAGTTCAATATATACGAGTTACCTTTCTGGAATAGCAACATTAGTCGTCAAATATATAGAAACATAGTCTTAAATTATATTCATAGAAGCACTATTTTAGTCACAGACAGATTAAAACAGCAATCTTATATTGATACATTTCTTGAACATAGTCCGCATAAAATATTCCTATTCTTGAAAAGTTATAATAGGTCTCAAACTTTATTAAAATGTCATATACAAGTTAAAATTCTAGAGAATAATTTACAAACCTAAATTTTTAAAAACATACTAATTGCTTAAGAATTTATATGGAACGCTTTTTTAGAGGAACTATATTAAAAATAGTGGCGCCACCTACAGGGTGTCCAGCGAATAAGACCCTGATTTCAAAATTAAATATATCAGAAACAAATATCAATAGAAGAATGCGGTAAGCGGTATGTTTATTAGCTAAGCTGTAAAAATGTTATACAGAAATTTCGAAAATTTAGTTACAAAAACCGTTAACGGATGGCGTTGTACGCCGAAAAACTTGTTCTCTGCAAGCAGTCTAAAAAAAAGTCAAGCAGTCTTTGCAATCAGAACACAATGTTTTCAAAATGTTCACCGTTCGAAAAAATGAGGTGGCGTAAACGAAGAATGAAATTTGACATCACATCCTTCAATGTCTCAACGGAAATGGAATTACATGCCACACAAATCGCCGATTCAAGCTCATCCAGCGTAGAGGGATGGTTCCCGTAGACATTTTCTTTCAATGCGCCCCACAGAAAGTAGTCACAAGGAGTCAGATTGGGCGAATATGGAGGCCAATCCATTCCTGTGCCAGTAAATTTGGGATAATCCAACCCAATTACTCTATTCTCGAAGTATTCCTCAAGAAAGCGAAACACCTTTTCTGTACGATGTGGTCGAGCCCTATCTTGTATGAAGCACTCGATTCTTGGTCAATCCTCCAGCGCTAGCTGTGTTCTGACAAATTGTTCCAAAATTGCAGTGTAAAGTTCACTAGAGATCGTTTCTCGCGTGATATAAGGGCCGATAATGCCTCTGCTGCATACCGAAACCCAAGCAGCAACTTTAGGCGAATGCAGCGGTTTCTCTTCACACAAATGAGGATTTTCGGAACCCCAAAATCTCCAGTTTTGTTTATTCACGAATCCATTCAAGTGGAAATGTGCTTCATCTGTGAACCAGATGCAGCCAACATCAAATCGTTCATTATCAATCATTGTGAGAATCTCGTTCGCAAAGTCAAACCTTTGTCGCACAGCTTTTATGGGTATGGCCTGATGACTTTTTATTTTGTATGGAAACATCTGGAGGCTGCTTCTCAATATTTTTTGCGTACTTGAACGCTTCAAACCAGTCTCTGATGCAATTCTTCGGACAGTATTCCTTGGGTTTTGCTAAACAATTCCAGAAACTTTGGCGACATTTTCAGGTGTGACTACAGTTTGCCTGGGTCCAACATTTCCCACTCGATTACCGTCCACGCTGCATGTCCGTTCGAATTTGGCGAAGAGCTTGCGAATGGTTTTTGCATCGGGTCCTTTTGGAACATTAAATCGTTTTTAAAAAATACACCTTGTTGCCGTAGGACTCCGTTCTAATCGGTGATATTCCAGTACCAGAAAACACGTTGTTCAATGGAATACATGATTTCAACCTCTACTCTACATTCCTTTCACGATTCAGCTGTTGAACTGATCGCTCTGGACTTGGAAGCAGATAACGCAGAACGTAATTCACGGAGTACCTGCCCCCGCAGGGTGTTACCTCCAAACATAGAAGAATGCAAAGCATTGCGGTCAGTATTTTGCCGTTATACGTAGTCCGTTCTCTGGTGTTGTGTCATGGTCGTGGAGCAGGAGAGCAACTGGTGATAAGGAGCGTCTTGGGTCGAGCTCTTGGCAGGAGAGAGAGGTGGGTTGGAGCTGGCTGGCCAATAGTGGAGCGTCTCGCTGGCAGGAACTCTGGATTTGGAAACACAATTTATAGGCAATTTATAGTGTTGCGATTACAGCGCCATCTGCTAAAGGTTTTTGTAACTAAATTTTCGAAATTTCTGTATAATATTTTTACAGCTTAGCTAATAAACATACCGCTTACCGCATTCTTCTATTGATATTTGTTTCTGAGGTATTTAATTTTGAAATCAGGTTCTTATTCGCTGGACACCCTGTATATTCAGGAAATTGAATTATTAAACTAACTAGAATATACAAACTTTAAATTGTAAACTTAATCTTAGCAGTAAAATTCTTAGAAACACATCCCTGATAGAGAAAAATAGAATTTTTTACCCAAATAAATATATAATTTTATTATAAACAACTTAAGTATCTCTTATCAATATATGTAAATAAAAATGTTTTTGGTTATTCCAAACAATGTATCACTCTTAAAAAAGTGTAATTTTTTTAATTATATTATTGTTATCTGTAACTAGTCTATTATTTCTAATTATATAGTTAATTACTAAGTTTCTAAAAATAGTCTTGCTAAGATTACTATTCCAGAAAGGAAATATATTAATATCAAAGTCAAATGCATTTCTTTTATCATATACATCAGTCTTAATTTTTCTATCTAAAATTTTTAATTCTAAATCAAGAAATTCTGCTATTAATTCATTATTATTAGACATAATTGATTTTAAATAATCAAGATAAATATTAATTTGTAGCTTATGTTCTAGATCATTATTAAATACAATAACATCCTCAATAAATCTAAACATTAAATAAGAATTATTAAAAATGAAGTCCTTCTCATAAAAATGTAGATGTAAAATAGCATATATAGATATAATTATATTTGTATTTATATGCCACATGCATAAATTATGATTTTTTCCAATTTCAGAATATCAATGTTTTAAATATTCTCAAACAACTCAGTTCTTAAAAACGATAAATTATTTTTCATTACAACTGTTCTTTAACTTCTAGTATAAAATCAGTAATAAATTATACGCCTTTTATCCTGGAAGAAAGTCAATTTTAGATAAAACTGAATTATTCTGAAAAAAAAGAAGCCAATTTTAGATAAAATTGAATTATAGCTCATTTCATTTAGAAATATTTTCGATATCTTGCTAAATTAAAGAAATATTTTTCACATCAGTTTCAAATAATTTACTGTACTTAAGTCTCATATTCACAGTAAAAGACAATTTAAAGAACCTTTATTTCGATCATTTCCTTTTGAAAATTTTTTACTAGTATCAGATTTTTCTTTTCCATCGTTGTAATATACTACAGCAACTTCATGGAACTAAGAAAAAGGATTGGATTACGATAAATTTTCTACCTTTAATATAAAATAAAACATTCTTTTATATTAAAATTCCAAAACCTACATTCAAAAAGAGAGTTTTATCTATCACAACATTGTAAAATATATTCAGATTAATAAGGCTTTAAAAATATTTTGTGCAGATCAAATAATAAGAATTCTGCAACCACTCAGCTATATATAATTGAATTCAAAGGTTATTCTTCTAGATTACAAAGGTTTAAAATCTTAAGTTTTAGATTTAAAAAATAATAATGTTTATACTATATTTAAAACAATTTTATCACTTTGCCCAAATGAAGCAACCTAAACACAATAAATAAATAAATAGAGTAAAATAACGAAATTAAAGCGAAATTTATTTCATTTTGAGTCAAAGTGTAAATCAATCGATAATTATTTTTTGAAATTCACATCGACTTGGAAGAATTTGTTAATCTTGAAAATGTAGATCACATTAATTTTTTTTAAATTTCCAAATCAAAACAATGAGATTTTTCAGCAATATTGCATTCTAGCACGAATCTAAAGCAAACCTAAAAGAAACTGCATTAATTCTAAACTGAGGAAAATAATTTCCATTTAAAATTTTCGTTTTAATCTTTAGTTTCTCATTGTAGCTCTTCTTTTATTAATCTGGTATGCAAAAGAAAAATGTTGAATAAAACTGTGGTTATTTTTTCCATCTGAATATTGATAAACTCCTTTTCTAATTTGTAGAAAATTCAGACAAATATTTTCAAAAAGCAGAAAATTCAAATTGGAATACATTAGGTTTTATAATTCTTTCCGAAATCGTTTGCTGTTTTTCCTGAAAGTCAATTCAAATTAAGCATTTTTATTATTAGCCGAAATATTTGTATTTACTTTGGTTTAATAATTAAAGCTGCCTTTTCATTAGTCAATAAATGAAACTTAAGTTATAATTAAACGCGCCAGTTAAATTCTGGAAATTTTTTAACATTTTAAAAGCTTATGACGTTTCCTGTTTACTTAAATGCAAACGAGATTTAATTCTATTAAACTTTCGTCATGCAGTAAATAAACTTGGAGAGAATTTTTTTTAACGAATGTGTTGAATTAAAGTAAACATTCGGTTGTTTCCCGCGAAGCTTATAAATAATTATTTCGCCGTCATTTATTTTCTTTTAGTCGTATTCTTTTTCGTAACTTGGTTGCAAATTCAAATTTTTTCTAAAAGAACGCTTTTTGCTAAAGACGTTAAATAAGTTGGTTGTTTATCTAGAATGCCGATAAAGAAATGTGAAAAATCATGTACCGTTTTCACGATACTTTTGGTCAATATTATTTTCCATCGCATTTTTTCCAGGCATTAGAGAAAATTTGTTTTGCTATGATTATTTTTGATATGAATATTTTAACAGGAAAAAGACAGTATATCTGACACGCACACACAGGTGGGTAAACAGTTAAGGATTTGCATATTTTTTTGAATATATCCCTAAGGGATGGATGGATTTTATTTCAACTTCGAATATGTTAAAAAAGAGGTTAGAGCTTACATTTTACAGTGAAGATTCGATCACGAGGGAATTTAGGAGACCATCCAGAAATCGATGAAGGAAATGATTTAGGACTCACCCCGTTTCACAGAAAGCCGATAATGATTTAAAACTTTCATCAATGGTTTAAATTGATGTCCGCAATATTTACATGCATTTTTGAAAAAATAGCACAAATATTCGGGACGATATAAAGGTTTTCTTAAAAAATCCCAAAATTTTTCCGAATGTTTTTTGCTTACAACATGCAGAGTTTTCAACCAAATTATACGAAAGTTACAGAATACTCGACAATAGGTCGGAAAAGCATTGTTTTCAATAAAATGTGAAGTAAATACTACTTTGATTATTAAAGGAAATAAGAGTATTTGTAGTAAATGATTTTTAACTGAGCACGTGCTAAATGTAGCGTGATTTTTCTTTCATAGCTTGATTTTTCTTCATAGCCTTTGACTTTGCCACAGACCTCGTCGCAAGAATCCCGATCTCTGCTGCAAATGTCCGCGAATTGGCAAATATTTTTTAAAGCGTTCACCAACTCATATGACACCGTGAGAACTTTCAGTTTTGTTGTGAAATTGGATGCGAACACGTACAAAGATTTGGCATCCGCTATTTTGTTGCTATTTCTGCATTTTCGGGTATCCTTCAGCAGATTCGTGTGGGTTTTTTAATCGTGCATTCCAATGTATTTCTGCCTTCTTTTTTTGCTTTCTACCTCAACTACACTAAATTTAGTTTGCGCACTAAATTTTGACTAGTGACGCCTGGTAAGCGATCGTAAATTAGGCATTACTTTCCAAACTTGTTTATTGTAACGGGACTTGTTTCTTAATGTAAAACCATTCGCAAGACGGAACACTTCTCCAAAATTTGTAACCATTAATTGATTAATTTCGGCAGCGGCTGTTGTCGCATTCAAATTTTGAACCGACTTTCCCACCAGAAAGTATGTGGCCACGACCTCACAATATTGTTACGAACATGGAACAAGTCGCTTCCCAGCAATGTTTGTCTTATAGTTGGGAAGAGAGTTTTACAAGGTTAAACATGGAGTGATAGGCAGCGGCTGTTCCGAAACATTTGACCTTGGCGACCATTTTGGCGACTTGGTGACAAATTTGGTGACCTTGGCGACAAATAGATGATTCCAGAAAATGCAACCCTTTTCTCAATATCTCTATTAGGAAAGGGAATACGCTTGAATATACGAGAAAACTCCATGTGGCATCACGGCCTGTCGGAGAGAGTATATAAGGACCGCGTTTCGATCAGAGGGAGTAATGTTTTATCCACTGGAACGACTTTAGAGTTTCGTCTGCAGTGCGAGCTAGGAAGCTGGTGAGCCGAGCGCTATTGAAAGTGCTGTTATTGTCGTTATTAGTTATTTGCTGACCGTTTGTGTTGCTAAATCTCAAAGTGCTGAACTGTTATTACCTGTGAATAGTTGTCTGTTTACGTTGCTAATCTGTGCAACGTGTTTTCCTGCATATTTGTGAATAAACCTTCATTCTCCATTATCCTGCTTGTTGGACTGTTTACACCATACACCCACAGATAGACTTTTGTAACAATATTGAAGATATAGCAAGAATGATTTTCCAGAGAGCACGTATAATCAATCATACATGTGTGTTAATGATTCCTGGCGCCAATCTAATCCACCAAATATAACAAAGTATCAAATACACGAGCTTGGACATATGTGGCCTGCACCGTAACCACCACGCCATCCCAGCCGGGTCTTTTCAAGCGCAGGCGTAACTGCGATGCTAATTTATCCATCCCATTTTCAGACACTTTAAGTCGTATGATCATCTGAAATCGTCTCCCTTAAGTCCTGAACCAATGAACCAGCTACGGAAGTCAAATTAGGCCAAGTGTAATCTATAATAACAAGCTTCTAATATTAAAATGACATTTGATCCTAATAACTGATTTACCAGATACTATATATTGTAGTTCGATATTGCATGAATTAGGAATTCAATGGATGATTCCATGTTTGGAACCTTCCAACAGTCGGATATAAATGTTAATGCATCATCGGTTTGATTTCGCCCGGTCTATGATTTATGATATCTATCATTATAATTCAACGGTTATATTACATAGTTCCGAATGTAATTATTGGAATTTCTAAAATATTATGTAGTTTTGGCGCTGGATTGCAACTTATTTCTGTTATATTTCATGCTTAGTGAAACACAAAATATTTTGCTAGATAAAATGCCATTAATCCTATTTTATGTCCATCTATTAATACCGGTTATAATAACGGCAAAAATATTAATAACTGTTTATTTTAAGAGTTGTTGCATCGATGTCTTTTATTATTTACTAGAAAATCACCCGTCATGGTTTGACGGGTGCGAATTGCCTCTTCATTCGAGAGATTTCCCGTCAAATATGACGTGTTTAAATAGATATATATGCGAGAGAAATGTTTAACATTGATTGAAAACAAATAAAATGAACATATGTATTATGACTCGTGGCGATCCTGAATTCCTTCTGATGACGTCACTCTTGAAACTACTTACTTAGCTGCGCAATACACGAGCGATGCACGAGGCAGCAGACTAGATGTTCACGCGCCAGATAACTGAATATCATCTGTTTTTGTGTTCTATTAATATCTAACTGGCACTTTCTTAATGTTTTAATAAATGTTGTTAATTTTTATACCTAAAGTTGTTGCTCTAATTTCATGAATATTATGGATGCATACATTTACATAATTAAGCATCCATAAATATGACGTGTTTAAATAGATATATATGCGAGAGAAATGTTTAACATTGATTGAAAACAAATAAAATGAACATATGTATTATGACTGGAAATATGTAAATAATATGTAAATAAAAAAATCTTTCTTTATTCAAAATACCTCTTGGTAAACAACATTTAGTGTGAAGTATTTTTCGTTGTTGAACAATTTTCCTTGTGCTCCAGATGTCTTTGTGTGAATTTTAACGTTGCCAAAAAATATTGTCAAATTATATCATCACAATTGCACTAAATAATTAGATGCATCGTGGCGTCCAAACTATATCACGCGCATGATATACCACTGACGTAACTTAGTACTTTCTATTAAAAAACGGAAATTAATTTGAAATATAGGATTAATATAATTTAAAATTTCTCGGGAACTATTGATCATAGCGAGATAAATTTTGTATCAATGGATAGCAAATTTTATTCCACTATTTTAGAGCTATTAAATTTGAAATTAGAACAATTACTCTTTTAAAATTAAAATTACTGAAATTTAGGTTCTCTAACAAAGAATTAATGCTGTTTAACGTCTCGTAGTTCTATGGCGCGAGTTTTATTTTTGGTGACGAAAGAACGTTACCGAGAGATCTGGGCTATTATATTGGTAATTAGCTATAGTAATTATATTAATTTTTACATATTCTAGTATAACAAGTTTTTCAATGAAATTTAAGTTGGTAAGCCATTTAAGAGAAAGAATGCCACCCAAGAACCAAAATTATTGTATTGTTTTGTTAACAAACAGAATGGAGCCACAATTTCATTGGATGGATTCGGGACCGGTGGATCGTGGATTCGAGACCCATGTTTAGAAAGATCCATCATGTACCCGGGCTTGATTCACTTTAAATCCATAGGGGTCAAAATCGTTCCACTCATGTAGCATGGAATCTTGGAGGGGGGGAAGAGTTGTCGGTTCAGATTCATCCTCGTCAACTAATCACGTTTCAAAATTATGGGGCCGTCCAAAAATACGTTACATGTAGCTAAACGCTTCTAAACGAGATATTAAACTACCCTGACAAATCCATATTTATAATTTTAAAAATTAGTTTATTCTAATAATTTTTAAAATAAATTTTATAAAAAATATTTAAATTATTTCGTGCTTACTGAAAACGCGCGTTTTGTTTTGTTTGTTTTATTGGATACATTTAAACGGTTATCTTTTATTTGGTATGTTGAAGCAATAGTTTTTCGACGACTGAAGAAATAGTAAAACGTTCTTTGAGAATATTTTATTGCTAAATGGCATTGATAATGTTATTGAAATTAACAAGCTCAATTGTGTTTTTCCTTTTTATGTTAATTTAAAAGTTCAGGGACTTTCAAAATTAAATAAAAATAATGCATGAACAGTTAAAGTGTAAATTAAACATGAACCAGAAACATCATTAACCTTATGTTTATGATTAATGTTGCTATACACTACAAGGGGAAGTGAAACTAATGATTTAGAGTTACCAACTCTTAGCAGAGGAAAATAAATCTATTGGGTCAGAATCTGAACCCTTAACGGAAAAAGTTTTAATGATTTAGTGATACGACTGTCGTATCAATTCTTAAAAGAGAAAAATAAATCTGCTTGCACAGCAGATTATTAATAACCAAGCAGCAATAGATTAAAGACATAAGCGTTTTCTGTAAATAGTGACGTTGGTTATGATATATCATGTATTCAGCTTTCAGTCAAGTAGAAAAATATCTTATCTTTATTACATTGCAAATCTTTTGTCATTGAATCTTTTCTTTATTGCATTACAAAAAAGAAAAAAATCCTGAAAATTACTTTAACTTTCCAGAAGTGTTCAAAATTGTATTGTTCCTGTATGAACCCTCATTTCATTCCACTAAGGAACACATCTCGATTGATTAGGTTTGGTTTTTGGCAAAAGAGCCAAACCTGGCTAAACTGCGCTAAGCCTATGCTTAAAATTATATTCAGTGATATTAAAAACATTTTTTAAACACCGAAGTCGTTGGAACATCTAGAATTTTTTAAATAAAACTTTAATTTCTTTTTCACAATTTTGCACTGGCCCTTTCGGTTAAACTGCCTTAAAGAATTCAGGCAGAAGTGTAAACAAAACCCTTCCACCAAACCAGTCTATCGAGTTGAGTGGCAAACTAGAGCAGTAGACTTGCACCTCAAGTCTTGATTGGTTCATTATTATCATGATCATTTCAAAAGTGGGAATGTTTATGTTTAGGCAAACTTGCTGTGTAAGTATACATATCAGAATTGGAGCGATATAAGTCATTTTCTTCAGATGAAACACCAATAGATCTAAGGTGTGGTTCCTACTGATCGTTTTAATCTCACGAGACTACCAAGTTTGGACGATTTTACTCTGGGAAGGGGTGACAGGAAATGGTAAGATATTTAAGAAATGAGTAGCGCATTTCCGGAGTTCTTTGTTAGATCACGCTACGTAAAATGTAAACATCTCTCCTCCACTTTCACTTTCCCCCCTATGTTGGTGAAAATAACTCCGCCTGACGCATGCGCAAAAGCGTGGAGGGTTTCGGAATCCGAGAATATACACACACACACACACACACACACAGTACTTATGTTTCTTTTACTTATCTCCAGTTGCGTCCGATACTATTTATAAATGTTTTAATAAATTATTGATTAGTTTTTTTTTAAAGTTTTGTCTCCTCATCGATATCACCATGAACTGCCGCTATGCTCTGCAATTCTAACAAATATTATAAAAATAGAAATAAATAGACAGAATTATAACACACCTTCGAAGTGCCAACTGATCCAAAATTGCATTTTGTCTATTTTCCACCCTATTCAAATACCGTCATTCCCTCTGAATGAAATGATTATAACCTCTGGAATATACACGGTTTTGAAGCCTTTGGTAAATTTCGAAACCGCACCACAAAATTCAATTCTGCTTAATCCTCCACAGCTTTTGAAAGAGCGGATATTCATGCGCTACTCATAA
>BGPR01005217.1:32906-88251 GCA_013235015.1 Araneus ventricosus | reverse complement strand
CTACCAGAATGTAATTATCAGCTGATCTATTAATATAACGAAATCTTGAAAATGATACATATGCTATCATTTATTTGCGAATTTGAGAAAAAATTGATTTTAAGATTCCCTAGTACTACATATAATAAGGAATTATAAATTAAAGACTTAAAAGTAGACAATAATTAGAATAAAAAAATTCTGATTTTAAAGTAAATATAAATGTATTTTTAAAAACTGTTTTTGTAAATTCATTGAATTGTCGTCGCTGATTAGCGACTGGTCATTATCATTGACTACTTCGAGTCTGCTGTTTAATTCTGATAATTTTATCAACTGATATATTTTCAGCAGGTCAATTCAGCAAATAAATTTTGCAGCAATCATCATTAAAGAAATCCATTTCAGAAAAATGCTAAATTAAGGTCAAATTTTATTAAAAAAAATGCAATTATTTTTTTAAAAAATTTACACAACATATTAATTTCAAAGAAATATGAGAATTGTATAAATGAAAATAAAATTATGAACCTGATGTATGAAAGATATGAGTGAAACCTCTGACATTTTACTTGGCAGGACATGAAATGAAATATTTACACTGGAAATGAAGCAATTAGCTCTCGTTGTTACTACATATATGTATTAAAATCTTAAATTGCTTTCCATTTGAAAGTGTTTTAAAACACTTTTATATCAATTAACATACGCATATATGTAAAGACAAAACTTTGTGACCGATACTTCCGTCTATTCCTCATGTACTAGAGTTCCGAAATTCAGATAACTTGTTCGTTCTCGGAAACAATACACTATTTTAATATTTACATAATTAGCAGCTAATCGATTAATTGTAATTAAATTTTGATTGTGTAGTCTAATATTGAATTTGAAAAAAGTGATTTCAAAATCCCATAATATTTCTTTCACTTATTTCGCAAATAACTTTTAGAATTAAGATTTTCAGAACTTAAATGACAATGAATCATTTAATTTCATTTAATTTTTATTCCGCATGAGAGACTCCATCTTGTAATGAATTTGCGAAAATTTGATTTCAAAATTCCATAATTATTATATTAATTAATTGCAAAATGTATTAAGCACTAATAAAAAGTAAAAATAATGAAAGTCTTTTATAGAAAGTTTCTTAGATAAGTATATTTCTTATAAAAAAATCTGGAGCAAAAGCCATAAAAACGCGAAAAATTGCTAAATGAATCGAAATTTCAGAAAAATAATTTTATAATTGGTTCACAAAACTGAAGATTCTTTACAGAATAAATTAGAGAACACAGTAATTCTTTATCTCATAAAAACAAAATAAAAATATTTTACCTTCAAAAATACAATTCGAATTTCCAACGCAAATGCACAAGAATAATACATAAAAATCATAAAATTTCCCTCCAATCACAAAAGACAAAAGATTTTTAAAAATCGTTCTTTTGACAATTGTCTATCTTCTTTTTTTCTCTGAACTATATTTATTTGTTCAAAGAATTGAAGGTTCCTTATAAAATAAATTGGAAAGAACAATAATACTTTATTTCAAAAAATGCTTTACCTTTTAGAATACAATTCGAGATTCCTTTCCAATTAATGACCATAATTCGAACTTTTTAAAGTTCTCTTAAATCCTAAAACGCTTTGCAATTTATATAGTAAGATTTTTTTTAAAATAGATACAATTCTCTCAGGAATTTCAGAATATTTAAAATCGAAATAAGATCTTTCAAATTTGGATTATTTCCGTTACAACGTTTTTCTTTTGCAGCCAAAAACGCCCACGGCTGCAAACGTGCTCACACTTGACATTTAATATTCTTCGTACGAATGCTGATTCCTCAGTATCTAATGAATAATTCCTGAGTTTTTGAAATTCAGTGCATTTTAACTGAATTGTAGCAAATTCCATTTTATAAATCCTCCACTTGCGAAAGCCATAAATATGAAAATTTAATGATTCATTTAAGAAAAATCATACGTAGTGTTCTGACTCGCATATGTCTGTGTATTAGTTTAATTAATTTCAAAAAATATGAACACTATCATATGAAATGATTTGCTTATTGTTATATTTGAAATCTTTTTACTGTATTTTAATATTCTGATTATTTTTTACAGGAATCAGATATTTATTTGGGTATAATTTATTGTTTTCACTAATATATGTTTTTTTACTGTTGCCATGAAAAATTCTGTTAAAGATGTAAACGATTTCAATGAAATACCTACTCATTTTTTTCTAAACTTTTTGTGGAAATATTCCTTCTTTATTGACATTCTCAGTACAATATAAAGGATAATAGATGCGCAGTAAAATATAATAGATTCGAAATTGGAATTTTTTCACTGATGATTGAATGTGAAACAGCCTGCTTATATAAATATTTATTTTTCGATAAATGAGAAATATTTCCGGGAATATCTTATTAAAAAATTTTTTTTATCAGAAATGAAAAATCATAACACCTGAAAGCAACAAACCTTTTTTGACAAATGAATAACTCCAATAAAAACAAAAACACTTCTTCAACAAAAGAGTTTTCAAACCTTTTAAAAATATTTCATAGAGATTTTCAAATCATTTACTTTGTTTGCTATTTTTTGTGCTATTCCACTATAAAATAAAATGCATAAGAAGCATTTAAAGAACTATGATCTGGCTTATCTTCACCACCGTAATAATGAATCGCTTTTTACTTTAAGGACTTTAAAGAATTCAAGTAAGAAAATGAAAAAACACTATCAATTAGTGATGGATCTATACAGAATATACATACGAAATCGATGAATGTGTTGAATCAGTTGAGATTAGCTGAAACAAATAGCAGTAACATCTCAGAATACCAAAAAATGAAGTATAAAAATGGGAAAGAAAAGGAATACCAAAACAATCTAAATTTCAAAAAGCGTTTATATAATTTTTGTTGAACATACAACACAATCTTTGTCTATCCAAACAAGCTTTGTTAAATACAGTGGAAAATTGCAATTTCTCGTCTGGTAGCTGTTGGGACAAAAACACTACAATGAATATCCTCAAACTCTCCCAACGATTTATTTACAAGAGCAATTTTTATGAGAATGTATATTTGTTCATTTTTCCTTTTGTTCTTTATAAACGCGCAGACCGTTTAACTTACTGGTATTAAATTTGGCACACTAAAGCTGTAAAAACTTTTTAAAAAATTCAAATTGGATTTGAATTTATTTAATTTTAAGTTGTATTTTCGGGACGTTTTCGGCTATTTTAGCGATTTTTTTCTCCGTTATTATTCATATACGGTGGAGAAAAAAATTATCTTTACGATGTTTTAATTTATCACTTCTTGCATTCTTTTAAATTTTTTTATTTATCTCTCTTTATACTTTATTCTTTTCGTATTAAAGGAAGTTGTCTGGAATAAAAAATTTTATTTTTTCTTTTGCAAAAGAGTTTCTGCGCTCGAGACGAAATATTATGCTACCTTGTTTTAATTTATAAACATCGGAGAAAAAATCGGTTTTTAAATTTATGCACTATGTTTTGTCTTTTAATGTTTTTTTTTTAATTTTGCAACGTAATTATATTTTTATTAAGATTTTACTTGTCTAAAGATTTTTTAAAGTTTATATTTTTAATAAGCAACATCAGGAATATTTTGTATTGTATAATAGTTCATTTTAAAGTTGTATTAGTTATGGTATACTGTGTGAAAGGTAAGAATAAATTTTTTCCCCAAGCTTCTATCGTTTTCATTCAAACCATACTCTTATAAGGCAATAAAAAGTTAGAATCAAAACTTTTAATTCAACAAGAAAGGGTTCAAAGGAGATTTACGTTCGTTGGGGAAGGTTAATATTTGCAGAAAAAAAACAGACGTGGACATATGCAAAAAATATGGATCCCGAGCAACGCCAGGTTATCAGCTAGCTTTATATAATTGCACCGTTCTATCACAGCAGTTCCATTATCTGGTGATTTAGGTTGTAAGCTATGCTAACAATAAACTTGACTTTTAAGGCTGCACAGTACCCTTTTTCAAAAAAAAAAAAAAAAAAAAAAATTGGAGACAGTACTAATAAAATAAATTAATAACTTTTTAAGATTATATTAATAAATAGATTCTTATAAATAAAAGCCATTTTAGCAAGAACTATTGTTCTAAAGTTTCAAAAAATTTAAATTTTTAAACTTTTTTAAACTCTTATAAAATACTTAATTTTTGATATTTTTTAGTTATTTCAAGTGATTTATATTTGTTGGATTCTTGGGAAAAAAAGTTAGTATAGGATTGATTAATCTGACGCTTTTTTAATTTTTAATAATTATTTTTGTAGAAAAACCCGAAAAAAAATGGAAATTCTAAAAGTATCAACTTTGACATTTAAAAAAATAACTAGAACTCTCATTCCTAAATCCATGCTAATTCTTATTGTACATATATATGAAAGTATCTAGAAAAATTCAAGACTCTATCTTGAACAGAAAAAAAGCTTTAGGAAATAGAAAACACTTGCATCGCAAAAAATAAAAATCTGAGAAAAATGCATTTAAAGTTTGTAAAAGCAAAAGAAAAACTAATAACGCTTGTAGTGCTCTAATTTTTTAATATGTTATTTCCCAACTTATAAAATGCACTAAAACACTATTTAAACTCAATATGAAGGAATATATTTTTTTATTATGTGAAATAATATGTAATTAGTCTTCCAGCTCTTCAAGACATTATGTATCTTAGCAACTCGAGAACGGTTGTGATTGGTTTTTTTTCGGTCGTGGAATTTTCTCAACAGAAAAATGAATAAAGAACAATAATGTGCTGCAAAGCTTTTAAATCAAAAAACTTTGTATAAAATATTAATATTGGTCATGGAAAAAGTCCTTTTTATGAATATCAGTTAGGTAGTAATGAGAACTCAAAAAGAAATAATAAAACCATCGAACAAGGACGGAATATAAACAAACAGAAACGATTTGAGTAGTGAACATTAAAGTTATAATAACCATTTCACCCTAGGAATTGATTTATTCACAAAATATTTTTAATTAATTTTGAAAATGGAAAAATGCTTCCAAATGAAAACAAGACTAATCACGCCCTCACAGCTGTCAAATTTTGAGACTTAAAACACTCCGAAAACTTCAAATATCTTTAAAACGATTTGGATATTGGATCTAAAATTTGGAATGAAGTTTCCTAACCGAATGGGCCATCGAAAAATGCAAAAAAATCGATATTTTTGCCATATTTAAGGTACTGTGTAGCCTTTAAGATTTTCCTGTCTTCTGTGCGCCACTTCAGTTAGAATTAAAAGAGTTTGATTTCATTTTCATCCTCTCTGCGCAAATGGCATCTTTCTATTTAATTTATTTGCGAATTTTTGATTTTTAAAGATTTCACTGTCTTGTGCACCAGTTTACTTAGAATTAAATTAGCTTTACTAGAAAATATCTTGAATTATGAAACAACAGAATTGTTTCTTTCCATATATATTTCACACAGGCAGAGGCTCAGTGGTATTTAAAAATCATATTATTACGAGCTGAACCAAATTATTTGTTAATTTTTCTTCTTAAAATGCTAAAACAAGTATATCTCTTCTTAATTTAAGGCAGACAAAAAGAAATAAGAACATTTTGGATTTGGTTGAGATTATTTTAAATATTTAATGCATAATTAATTGGTTAAAACGTCTTTAAGTCAAGCATCTGTTTATCATTTTGTGCTGCTAAGCATCAATTATCATTATCAGACTGTACTCCATCGTCATCATGTAGCATATTTACTCATGTTATGCTTCTATCCTTCATTATCTAAAAAGAAATACTACCTCAAAACTAAAAATATTTCATGCAAGCGAAAGAAAAAATTAAAAATCGCATCCTTCATTCCACGCTTTCCGAAAGAACCGCTTACGGATTTCGTCACGTTTGTCGGTAAATGCAAAATAGCACCGAGTCGTTTACAGTACAAAGAGGAAATAACTTCCCTTTTGCATAAATAAAAATTTGAAAGGTAGAGTGAAACTCCAAAGTTTGTTCAGGAGTTTCTTGAGCATGCATAAAATATAAAAGAATGCTATGGTCTATTTAAAGATAGTTCCATGACGCGATCGTGCTACTCTACGCAAAAGGACTAAACGCTTTTGCCATGCATAATTTAGACATCAGCTTAGAGAACTTAGAAATGATGACATATTTTGGCTGACTACGAGACTTTTATTGATTTTCTATAAGCAATGCTTTTATGGAGACTTCATTCATAATAGTGCTTAATCATTTAAAGCTTCTTTGGAGATACTAAAAGGTGCAAATGCAACATCCGCTTTTAAAATCTCTTCGATTTTTGCCTATCTTTTAAAGCTTTTTTTCTGTGTATTTTCAGAAAACCCAGATAGCGCAAAATTTTTGCATAGTAGTATATCGAAATTCAGACTATTTTGAATGAATGATATTTTTAACATACTGGAGCTTATGATGGCTTAACCATGTAATACAAAAAAAGAGATATTTTTTTTGCTCCAGACGCGGACTCCAGAAGTGAAATTGAATTGGAGATGTCATCAATGGTTTTCTCTTGGAAAG
The DNA here is from genome assembly GCA_013235015.1 of Araneus ventricosus. Classification (NCBI taxonomy): domain Eukaryota; kingdom Metazoa; phylum Arthropoda; class Arachnida; order Araneae; family Araneidae; genus Araneus; species Araneus ventricosus. The sequence goes on along the minus strand of BGPR01005217.1, from coordinate 81,698 downwards.
AAGTTTTGCATGTTTGTGTAGCTAAATTGAGTGCCTTGAATGAATGATATTTTTAACATATTAGAGCTTATAATGGTTTTACCATTTAATTTAAAAAGACGATATTTTTACTCGAGACGCGGACTTTCACGCCTGAAGCGAAAATCAATTGTAGATATCATCCAGTTTTTTCTTGAAAAGAAAGTTCTAAAACTCTTTTGTCTGACAATACAATATACTTAGTATGAATTAAATTATTTTCATAATACGGAAGGTATGTTCTTTCATCTCATGCTATAGTAATTATTTATTGGCAAATTTCAAGGGAATTTTCAATTTCTATATTTACGTGTTGTTTTGAAATCTAATGTCCTTTTCTGCATGAATTATAATTTGGGTATAAAGCAATTTGATGCTTAAATATTATCTAGTATTGTATTTTAAAGAATTCTATTATAATTGAAGAGTTGAGTCGATGAACATGTTAAGTGATAATTAAGTGAAATTGAGAAAACGAGCTTTAAAGTTTAGAGGTTACCTTTTTTCACTCAATTTCTTCTATTCTGGAAAGTTTGCGACGGAAAAGCATTCAAAATCCTTTATGTTTGTTTGCATGGCTATAGCTCTTTGAATCATACAGAAATTTAATAATCTTTTACACTTAACATATTCTTCCCTTCACGCGTCAAAAAAATATTTTGCTTAGTCTTGGAAGAACATGTTAAGTACATGCTCCTCTCTGCACCAACGTACCAGTAGTAGATTAGATACATACAAATAAAAATGAATTGACAAAATTGTATGACTATAAAACTCTATATATTTTCATCACGAGTTGGACAAGAAAATGCAAGCATATTTCATATTAAAATAATACATACACACACAGACAAAAAGATCACAAAATAATATGTAAGTTTGGGGAACAATAAAAATAAATCTCAAAACCATTGAAGAGTGTTAATGTTTTGCTTTTTCTTTTTGGATTAATGATTCATAAAACAATTTATATTCTTTTTTAAAGGAAAGGAAGCTTTTGTTCTAAGTTCTTAAACTTTCCTGTACCATCTATTCGTACCATTGTGAACATTATATCCGTCTACTTTATATATTTGAAGATTCTCTCCAAATTCGGATGAATTAGAAGAGTTGGGTTCAAAGAAGAAATAAAATCATCACAATTTGCTTCCATTTTTAAAGCATAAAATTCTGAAAAGAAGAAGAAAATTTAATTTGTTGTGAGATTAATTAATTTTTCGCTACATAATTTGAGAAAAATGATTATAAGATTTCATAATATTTATAATAATAAATTTTAAATAAAAGATTAAAAAAGAGAAACAAAACGAAAACAAGAAATATGTTTTTAGCGCAGCAATGAATGTAGTTTTTAAAAAATAAATTAAAAAAATCATTTAATACTCTTATGTTTTAACTTGATTTACTTTCGTAAAAATATTTCATGTTTCATGAATATAATCAATAATTTTTTACACTGAATAGTTTAGTGGTGTCCGTAAATCTTCCTTGAAAGCGTTCTTATCACTGTCTTGGGAACAGGGAAATGAATGTGATACAGGTATTTAAGATTTTAATAAAACGAAACATCATTTTTAATATTGTTATTAACATACATCAAGCAAATAAAGTTAAATAAAAGTATACAAAAAACCAGTTAAACAAACTAATCTAAGTGATCAGTTAAAAATTTCTAAAGTAAAAATAATAGTTGGTGTCATGGTTCAACTTCATTAGAATAAATTACATCAGCAGTGCTGAAATAAACCATTATTGTAAAAATAAATAGACGAGTTTCAAAAAGTTTTTTTACTTATCGTTAACTTCCATTCTCTTTGTCATGCAATGCAGTTCAGTGTGATACATGACTCGTAAAAAAGACTAGATAGAAAAGTTGTAAAGAAAACTTCTTTTAAAAGCAAACGATATCTGTTTTCGAATTGCTTTGTCAATATTTCTTCTGCATTAAAACTATTTCCCTTGCGGAAAACGATTCGGCTTCAATGGAAGCAGGTGTTATTTTATTCAAGTTTAACGGTTTTCTCATGGAAGAAAATGTTAAGTGCCCTTAGCATGTTCTTCCACCACGAAATAACATGAGACCGTGAACTTAACATGTTCATCCGCTGAAAACTTAATAATTTTTTTACTTTACATATTTAATGAACTTCCTATATTTAAATTAGACTTCAACATGTTCTTTTGCCCAACTATCTCATTTTTTAAAAAAATATGTCACTTAACATGCTCATCCACTCAACTCTTCAATTAATCTGTCATGAAGGCCATAAATTTTATTGCATAAAGACAACATTTATTATTATTTATTTAATTTATTTATTTAAAGAAAAGCTCACTACAGAGATAACTCCATTTACAGACTGCAATGAACAATAAATACGCAAATAACAGAAGTCACATTCAGTGAATCACAAAGAAATTAAAAAACGTTTAGAAAAAAAAGTTGAATACAGAGAATATAAAAGTTCAAAATACAAAAAAATGAGATACTCCCAACAATATTATTTTTACCCGACTTTTCTTGAATACAATAATCAAGAAATAATCATTTTCAAGTAAATATCATGCGCAGCTATTTTTCTATTGTCAAATTATAAGATTTGAATAGAATTTCTCCCTATTATCCCGATAACATACGGGAAGTCCATAAATTATCTTCACAACTTTAAAATTTAATAACTTTAAAACTGTTCTAGATAATAACAAACGGTTTTCAACATGTGACAAGAAAACTCATAAAGTATTTTTGCTTCCCAGGTGACGCAGATTTGACGAAAAATGTGGAAGTTAAAGCAGAAAGCTCAGTGTGTTGCCTGGTTCATAGAGTAAAAGTCCGATACCCAAGTTCAAACACTTGATATTTAATATTTTGCACTTCTGTGTTTATTCCACAGAAAACTTGAACAATTCTAAGTAGATATGAAATCCATTTTTGTCTGCTTGCATAACATCTATCATATTATGCCTCTCACTTGAGATTGCCACATTTGTGAAAAGTAACACTTCTTTTTAGAAAATTCCTAAGCTGTATTCCAAATTGTACTTGACACCGGATTGATTTAATTAATTTTGAAGTATATAGACACCACCATTTGAAATAATTTTCTAATCGTATTATTGAGGATGGTTTTTTCAATGATTTTTAATATTATTTTCATTTCTTTTTCTACTGCTTTTATCTTTTTGTGAATGACGTATACAGAGGGAAAGTATTGCTATCATCAAAACATTCGACGCGGAGACTTTGATAAATTTCTACGTTTTAAACCTCCCTTGGAATTAGAGAAAAAACACTTCGCTATTGTGTCTGTGAACACGACAACTCAAAAATGGACAGCGTTTACGAATGAAATTTTATCACCTAAATTTAGACTAAGCGTCGAGTTTAGAGTCGTTCATTCATATGTATGTGAACGCGATAACTCAAAATCCTTACAAGCTAGAAAAATAAAATTTTGTTTTTACCTTATTTTATTACAGATCTATGACATTTTTTCCCATCCAATAGATTACACGGAAAATATCCCAGACTCATACTTGATTCATTTCAATAAACAAATACAAAATAATAATAATCAAAATACAAAAATACAAAAGTTGCTACTACGAGTTACGAGAAAGTCAGAGGAAGAGCACTGCCACTATTTTAACACGTTGATGGCCATATGAATCAAATACGATTCACACGACGATAAATTGCGATTTATGCCTACTATCTAATCAGATGACTCCTCCTCTATTGTAGTAAAGATATAGCAGAAAAGGAATAATCTAATTAGATAGATGGTTCGAATATTAGACGTGAGTCATGGCGGCGGCTAACGTGTTAATATTACTATAATATACATAAGTTTGCTTTTTATCAACCTTGTTAATTTCAAACTTATTTTTTAAGAATACTACATTGTTTTTAAAATAATTTTTATGTATTACAATCTTGGCCTTATTAGTAATTTTCCTAATTTTATGTAAAATTCAAATTCATAACGCTAAGCATTTTTTCTTTTATTGATGGTAGCTATAACTAAATAAATGTATGTGGGAGGTGTATGAGCTCTGACTGTCTATGGGATTTAGTTAATTAAAATGATAAGTCAATGGCGAAAAACTAAATTATTTTGATAAAGTTTTAATCATTATTTACATAAAATACAGAACGCCGCCTCATGCCCATACATAAAATACAGAGGAATGATTATTAACAATGAAAATATAAAGAGGGGTTTAAAGCAAAGGGGTTTTTGCCTTTATTATTTAATATCTCTTATTAGACCATTTCCCAAAGCGGGATGGGACACGCACAAATCTGCTAGAACCTCACCAGACGCACGACAATTTAATCGAGTGACGACCTTGAACCTTCTGAATGTTGGTCCCGTGGAAACACATACACTTCAGTCTGTTAGGCGAACTATTACCTAACTGAACTACTCAGCTGACATCTACCATCACGGCCACTTATTAATATGGCTAATTAAATTCCTACATTCATAAACTTTTAAATATTTTCTTTTGTGCTCATGCTCAGCATTGCTGCAATTTTTCAGTTCTAACAGGTCATCAAGGTTACCATAATAATTTGACGAATTTAAGCAGTTATGTGGGCCACCAGCCGCACCCGAATACTTGTAGATGGCGCTGCCATCGCCAGTGACGTCAGAGAATCAAGCTGCGGAGAGCAGTAAGAAGAGACGACGAGGCGGTTGAAAATGCATAAACGACGTTGGTTTTTTTTTTCCTCAAAAATAATAACCACGACGATGGGTCATCCAAGAGCCTATTTTAAGACGAACTATTTCATTTGTAAATACCTTAATTTTAAATAATGCTTCTTCAAAATGTAAACTTAATTCTGCATAATATAATAATTAGTTCAAGTTACTGTGCATTCATTTATGGAAACAATCACTAAGCCTACCTGATGACCGCCTACAGTTACGAACCAAATAACATCTGATGAATTTCGAATCCACCATGGAAAAGTTTTTCTAACGAAATCCAAAATGGAACCACCTACTATCCTTTACCCAACAGACTACTCAGAGTGCGGTAATTAATTTTGCGAAAATACAACATTAGAATTTTTTGTATTGAATTTTGTGGGTATATTCAGCTTTAAAAGTAAATTTTCAATTTATTCACCAGGAACACATCTTAAGTTGAGATATAAAATATCATTGATTTGAGCGAATTACTTTGAGTAATACCCCCAATTCCCGTTTGGGCATCGTGACCTAAACTAGCTGTTGTGGCATTGAACCAAACCCAGCTTAACTCGGCTCTTCTTGAATAAGAAATCAGAGTTCTTGGAGGAAAACATCGGATGATCGAAGCATGTAAATGTAACCATATTAGTTAATTTTCGTTACCCACATCAGTAATTGAAGGTTCGCGTTTGTAAAATAACACTCATTGCTTTCCTGCATAACGACCTTTTCTGATGGAGAGACATGCACCAACAGATCGGGTGGCCGATTAAAACTATCACGATGGCAACTAAGTGACCATTCTAGCTGTTCCATCTCTAAGCTGGACATCGTTCCCACTGTTATGGTGGACACTCACGATTGGACCGTCCCACACCATTTAGAGCGTGCCGATCCAGCTCGTTACAGTTTTCAGCCCATCCATCTAAGTGGGTCATTCATGGAGGATTCATGAAAATGACACAACCCGTCACTTCAGTCCTCTAGGGGACTACTGTGACTATCCCTCCTCTCACTTTCAAAAGGGTACCCCCGCCCGCATTCCAGAGAGAGCTTCACTCCCCCTCCACCATTGTTTGGTATCCGCTTTTGTGAAATAGGCACGCTTCCCCTCACCCATTATCGTATTTCAGACTGATGGCTCAGTGCACCGAATGGAAAACGGGACCAGATGAAAATCTTAACATTTCGACCGCACAGCGCCAATTCTCATCGGATTTGGGCATTAGCGACGGGTTTTGGAGCGAAGCTCTCCAAATGGTGTGGAGCGGAGCTCTCTTGAATGTTCAGCTTTATACCCAAAAATGTTTTTTTTTGTATTGGCACATTATTCAATACCTCGTCCAGTTTCATCACGCTTTGGAGCCATGCTTCCAGTTAGCTTATCCATTTATGAAACATGGTACTGGAGGCTCAAATCCCACTTGGTCTAGCATGACGAGACAAACCTATGAATTAAGAACAATTCATCGCATCTTTTATTGGTCAAAGCAACCCGGAGCAACTAGGTAACTCTTGAGATAGAAGTCTAACATCGATGATATATAAGGCGTAACTAAAGTGACGGTCATAACTTTAAAAAGTGATAGAACTTGCCAAAATAAACAGCTATAGTAATATAGAGTCGAAAAGAAAAAGACTAGGCTTGAGAGGTCTCTCTCTGGATTATTCATGACCACTTAAATGGCCCCTATCTTTTATCAGAATGCCCAAACGGCCAGAAGCACCTCACCTTCCTTCAGCAGATGCTGCTCATTTACCACGAAATGGATTTTCTCTGGGAACAGCTAAGAAATGTCGTCTACGAGTCGTCATATCACCCGAATTAGAGTCGCAGCTGCAAACATTTGCGAAAAGACAGAAATCTTCCAACATGTATGCGATTCACTCCGTCGCCGATGTGTGCCAGCTAGTGGTCACTCATTTGGACATTTGTTGTAAAGTTTTTGATAATAAAGATTCTTTTCCCTTTATTATTCGTCAATACCGCTCTCCATTTTCACAACGCAGACGCTCTCGGCATGTCATTTGCTTTCCGACCCCACATTGCATCTGAAAAGTTGTTTGTTTTGGAGAATTCTATCATCCTTTAAAGTTATAACGATTAGTTAAGTTACACCTTGCATATAGACGTAGACTGCCTTCCTGGAGGACTTTCAGAAAAAACTGACCCACATTTGTGCTAAAGAGTACTTTGGTTACGGTTTGCTTGATATATAAATATGGGACAGATACACAGACTCAACAAAATATTTATTGAATGCTTTATTTATGCCAAAATATTTTTCATCGACATTTTTAAGGCACATTCAACACAAATCATAAAATAAATTTATCTCAAAAAATAAAGAAATTACAAAATAAAATAATAAAACTTTGTTCAAATAACAGTTTCAGTATTTATTTTAGTATTGATTTCAGATAATAAACGTCATGAATTCGAATCATTATTTCAGATTAATTTCAAGAAATTCATTAACAAAATGTTTACGAAAATAAAAACAAAAAGCATTAGCAATTCCTTTTTTTCCAACTCCATCTTATTAGAGCACTTGTATTTTAAAATTCTAAATAGGAAAAAATCTATTTTAACAAAACAATGGACAAACTATTTTACATAAAAAGTGAAGACATTTTAATTTCACTATTAATAAGTGAAAAAGCAAAAATGGCATGTCTTTGTGGGCAACAGAAAAATTCAACATCAAAAATGCTTTAAAATCTTTATGAAAATTGAAGGCTGATTTCTTATTCTTTTAATTTTAATTAAAGGGAAAGTCTAAATACTTGTGTATCGCTTAATTTTAAAAGGTCTGGTTATGTTTCAATTTAATCAACAGAAAAAAAAATATGTTTCAAAGTGCTTTCTTTCGAAATGCACTTGTAATTAAAAACATTCATCGAATGTTTCTATTTTCTGAGTGTTTCTATTTCTTTTTAAAAATAATAAAGATGTTTAAGACTTTTTACACAAAGACTCAACAAAATGCTTTTAAGAAAGCATTTTATTGAGAGTTAACAATAAAGAATATTCCAGAAAATCTTGAAAACAAAAGTGAGACAATGTTTTCCCATTTGTGTTTCTCATGCCTTTCTGAATTTATATTTCTTAAAATAACATTTCGAATTCAGCCGCTTTCAAACATATTTAGACCCCTCTGGAAGGTATTTTTTTTTCGTTTTGTATATTTTTATCTTCATCAAACGTTTTAACAAGAATTATCTTTGTTCAAGTAATACCCTGCGCTTTTGTTTTCTATAGCTTTGAGTTAATTCTGAGTAGAATTCAAATATGTTTCATTCTTTTATACCCGGTTTTGTTTTAAATTATGAAGAAATATCTCCTACAAGAATAGAAATCCTAATAGAATATATACAAAACGATGACATTTATTTAAAACAATTTTTTTAATTCATTAGCCTTAATAGACACGATATTAATCTTTTCCTATGTAGGCGATACAAATGCTTTAACTTTAGAATTTTCCCCCTTTGCTTACAGGCTTGTACGTATTGTATGAATAAGTAATAAAAACTGATCCGTTTGTCTTCTAATCGAAAGGTTGATTGTTTTACTTCAGTAGCTTGTTTTATTACACAACAAGTGACACTTAGATTTACTGGCAGTAGAAGAATGGCAGGATTTATTGACAAGGAAGATAAGAATATATAACTGAAAGGCGATCAAAAGAGACAACACATCTTATATTGAAAATATTTGATAAGGAAAGGGAGCAGTTTAATCTTCTTCTTTTCCTGTTACAGATATTCGTTTTAAACGGAAAATTAGTGATTTCTTTTAGCCGTATTGTAATGGTGGTGGCAACTCTATTCGACTTTTTTAAGATATGTAACCCAGTCCATAACACGATAGAGGAGAAATGTGACATCTTCTGTTGTCAGAGCGACCTTGGGGTATATAATTAGCACCTGAGGTAGAAGTCTGACTTAGTTCAAACATATGGTCTTCAAGGAGGATTTTCAAGGAAACAGACCCACATCGGTCTTTTGGTAGAAGAAAGCTCCCAGAAACCAACAGGACTATAGCGAGCAATCTTTGCATGTCGCATTACTAATTTTTAACCGTTTAAGCCTCTGAGCGGCGCAAACGTCTTTTTACGTTTTCCATGTTCAGTTCAAAAGCGGATAGCTCCTATTTATATGTACATTTTCTTAAACAATCATGGATTAAGTGTTTTTAAGATTTCAGAGATATAATTAAATGCACAAAAAGATCGATTCATTTACTTTAAAGCCAAGTTTTCTAACTTGATAGCTAAAAGTGCAAAGGACATAACTCGAGTTATCTCGTTCTGAATACCGTAGGTTTCAAAATATTTCGGTTCTTAAGTGGTTAAATATTGCTGGTCAGAGGATAAAACCTATCACGTTCTTCTTCATATTTATGTAGCTCAGGTTTGCTATGACTTTCCTTAACATTTTGACAAAGGCCGCACGTTTAAAACCTCTTCAGTCAGGAATTAAGAAATAATGAAGTGAGACTCTTTTTCCTTTGGCGTACTGTGTACTATTGCAAAGGCTATCTCAGAAATAAAATTTCAAGCCTATAGGTGAAAAATTAAAAAAGTTATCCTGTGCCCGGAATCCGGACAATACCGGATATTTCAACGGAAAAAACCTAACAATCACACAAATTTCAATTTAAAATGATTGCCAAAGAATAATAAAATGTTGCACAAGCATTTTAAATGGTAAAAAAATGATGAAATGCAAGGAATTGCTTGAAAGGCAAAATTCTTCATCAAACTCCATTTTGCAGAGAACGAAGATTTTCTGGAGAATCAAATAAAAAACAGCATGTAATTTCAGCAGCATGTAGTTTCATTGTATTTCTTGCATCAGTCTTTGGATTCATATTTCCATTTATTTTTTTCTATTTCCTCGCTTAACAAGCAACACCACCTATCTCAATTCTTTGAAATTTCAAAGAGGAAGATAAAACTGAATTTTTCGGAATCGATAACGAGTATCTCTGAATATTTTTAATATCTCATAGGAATATAAGACCACATTTTAATACGACATGTCAAAAGACTTTCAGAAATATGCTTTATTGGTTGCGAAATATTCAGTTTTATCTTCCTCTCCGAAATTTTAAAAAATTGAGATATTGAGATAGGTGGCGTTGCTTGTTAAACGACGATTTATAAAATACATTTAATTCAAATTGTTTCATAAATAATTATTTTCAAACATCCAATTCGTAATCTTATTAAATAATAGATTATCTGCATTTATATATATTTTTAAGCCTTATTAGAAATTTTAACTCTATATTTTCTTCAACTTCTTTTCACTGAAGAGATTTCTCAGAAAACGCAGTCAAGTTCAAACCGTTCTCAGATACATCCCTGCAATGAAAAAATTAGTCACGAGAGGGGGGGGGGATATTGTTCTCTTCAGTATTAGAAACAGATGACGAGCATTACGAGAGATGTCTTCTCTTAATGTCGAAAGACACATTTGTTCCGAACCAAATAGTGTTATGGTCTCCCCAACTTTTGAAGTTATCTGTTCTACTTTCAAATATTATGCAACTTCCGCGATTCATGAAGTTTTAGATTAATAAGAATATTCGAGTCTCCGGATAGACTTTCTGTAATATTTAATCCAGGCCCTCTTTTGAAAACTTTTTAAATACACCATGCTAAAAGTTTTAACTTTGATATATATTAATGTTAAAAATTCAAATATGTTAAGGACCAAAAATGTCACGGCATTAAATATATTGGATGGGACTGCTAGGATATTTATAAAAATATTGAAGCAAGGTAGATGCCCAGAAATAAAATTTAAATTATAATATATAATGAACAATTAATTAATTCTGGATACTGAAATATTTAACACGATAATAAGAAATTCTAGCAATACTGATATAATCACCTACCTTTGCTGACCTGAAAACCCTAGCTACTTAATTAAAAGTGAATTTGCATACAGTGGTAGTACAATGCACTATATTAATTGAAGAAGAACAAATTTATTAAAATTCAATTATTTTTTTATTAACAATTCTATGAATACTAAACTGCCAACAATTTTAAGATATGAATATAAAATTTGCAAATTTTACTGCTGATGCACACAACATCAAATATATGAAAATTCACAACTATAAAATAGAAAGTATATAAAAAAAATAACAGATATCTTTTCTTTACCAAATTAGTAAATGCAAAAAAAAGAAAACACTCTCATAACGGCCATTTGAAATTCGAATATATGAAGCGATAGATTAGTAGTCTCACAATGAATAATTTTTTTTTGCATTGAAAAATGAACCTTTCAATGATTTTGAACTTTCGCACACTATATTGTGTGCCACAAAACGGATTTAAATCAGCAGAAGCAAGGTATTTCTTGGTTATGCAACATCACTTGCGGCCAATATTAGCATGGGAAAATAAAGTTTTCCCCGATGGATTTTTTTGTAGACTTTGAAAAAACTTTCTGGCTCACATATTTTGTTACACAAGTGGCGTCTCTCATTCACAAACAACAGAATCGTTGCAGATGGTGACACTCGCACAAAGCATTCATTTTCATCATGATCACACTACTTTCAACTTTTTTGCAAGTCATCACTGCTGTTCGCAAAATGAAGAGCACAATATCGCCATTCCAAACGCAAGGAAAAAGCTTCAGTCCAGCATGACTTCGAATAGTTCAAGACAATAAAATGAAGATCAGTTCAAATATAAGTCGCCTATTGACTTCTTATATAAATTCAACATTTTAGTTCTTTTATCGATATTTTAACCAACAGATTTAATCTACTGCTTGCATGCCTGAGAGGACGAGAACCGAAGGAATAAATCCCAACGGTCTCGGAGCCTCCAGGATGCGTGCTATCACTTCAGAAAATTCAAACGAAAAGACAAAGGAATCTGCTTTCATAACGGAAAAAACAGCTTCAGTCAAGAACGTCAAAACCCAATAACATCTAAATTCATCCGCAACAAGATGGCGAGGAAATAGTCCCGTAGCAAAATTTGAATTTAAAAATTAATAAAGTTGAAACCTTAATGGAAACAACAACAAAAGTTAAGACAAATAATAATTAAATCGAAAACAAAGTAAATAATTAAGTAAAATTTAGATAATTAAAGAAACGGCTAAAATTATCGTTTGAATTTCAAAATTATCCAAAGTTGCCACAAGAGAAGAAAGAAACTTTAGTGGCGAAGAATTAAATTAATTAAAAATACTGACAAAGCCGAAAAATGATGTTAATGCAATATTTGCAATCTAACAATTAAGGTATTTATTTTCGAAATTTTTGTAAAATTCAAACAGTTTGTCATACATATTAACAAACATACCCATTAGTAAGTCATATGTATTTATTGCAGTAAAAATTTTTTTTTTAATTGAGATTACTTAATGTAGTATTAAAAGGTAGTATAATTATAGGTAGGTAGTTTTGACGATACAACTGCGGGCGGAAATTTTAAAATCGTTATTTAGATGCAACGTTTGCATATAGGTCCTTATAGGTTTATTATTTATATTCCAAGCTGTAACAGAGTAATGTAATCCAAAGCAATTATAGTAAGAGATGAACCCACTATCTTGCGGAAATAACGGGATGTAGCGGAAATCAGAACTCATAGATGTAACAAGAACAGCAGCCGGAGGTTCAACCCTCTGCCTGCCGATTTTTTAAAATTAATATTTAAATGCAACGTTTGAAGTATTCATATGCCTTATACTTCTATTATACTTCTATTTATAGTCGTATTTATATGCAAAGCTTTATCAGCATAATACGATTCGACCCTATAATAGTACTAAGGAAACACATTAGCTTGCGAAAATCGCAGGATGCAGCTGAAAATGGACGTACTTCCTACTCGCGGAAATCGCGGTTTAAGCAGTCAGAGAGCTAACATATCAGAAGAAAAAGAATGAATGTATGAAAAGAAAGATGAACAGACAAAAATATTAAGACAGATAAATTAATGGTTTTCTTGATGTTAATGCAATGATTTAAATAAATCTACGTCTAGTAATACAATTTTTATCCTTGGTAATAGCATTTTTCCAATCACGGCATGGTTGCATTATAAAAATTAAGCGTGCTATTATTATTCATTAGAAATCCAAACGTAGTCGCTAAGCCGAAAAGAAATGGATTTATGAAATGTTTTGAATAAAATATATTTTTAATCCACGAAAAACGCTATTGCATAGGCCGAGATAAAATTATTGCTTTTGAAAGTTTTCATGTTCATGCAGTTAATTCATAAGTAACTGATATTATTAAACATAGGATTTAAAAAAAATGAACAATATTAACAAATTATTAAACATCTATATATTTAAAATAATTGCAAATCAAGAGGACCAATCCCCAGCCCCAACGTCTGTACCGATTTCGATAATATTTATTACATATGAAAGCTTACGAGGTCTAGATATGCCATCAATGGTCGCATACCGCCCACCACCCTCTATTTTTGAGATACATTGAAAATACTTTAATATACATTCTCTGTGGGAAAAAAACTTGACAGAGTCCCACAATCTCAACCACCAACCACCAACTAGCGATCAATTTCGATAATTTTTATTGCATATGAAAGCTTATTAGGTTTAGATATGTCTTCTTTGGTCACCTGCCACCCACCAGCCTCCATTTTAAGATATATCGCAAAATAAAATTTTGGCAGATCTAAACTCAGCCTCTCAACCGCTAATTCACCAATTCAAGCATAGCTACGGTCTATTAATATTACGGCCAAAGAGCTGTCATCGAATTCCACTAGTATAGTTTAATTAGCGTACGGCCACACGAGCGTTTTTCTGCAGCCGCTGCTTGAAGGTCAGCCGCGCAAGAATTATAGACTGTATGTTGAATCGCAGGGATGGCCACACAGCGCAGTTTTCGCCCTTTTCGAGGAATTCAATTGGTGCATTCTCGCGGCTGCCGCAAAACGATGCACACGGGTATATTTTTTAGGGGCGGGAAATAATCGCTTTCCTGCTTATCGTCTTTCCGTTGGTATTTTCGTGTGTTCCAGGGCCGGATTATCAAGTAGGCAATTTTCTAGGGGTCCCCACAACTTTCGGGGGCCTCAGGCCTAGACAGTTTTCCGGCATTTTCAGGGTTACTTAATTTTGTACTTTTATTTAGTTTACAAGGGATATGTACTCGAACGTAATTAAATTAAAATTAAGCACCGTTTAAATTTCAGAACACTATTCTTAGCAATTTTTTCATGTTTTAAATTGCGGTAAATCTTTTTTCTTACAGTTGACTGATTAACTCATGAGTCAACACCACTGTCAAACTTTGTATATAAGCTTTTCGAATGTACTAAAACAAATTTTATTGCTTTTGTGCCGTTTTGTTAAAAAATGATTTTTAAATTTAATATTTTTTAAATGTAATTTTTTTATTCTCGAGATAATGAAACTAAACAGCAATTAAATGTGTTGTGATTTCAGTTTTTCATAACTTTATTTATATAAAAATTGCTTATATAGATATTAAATTAAAATCAAGAAAAAAATCTGACTTTGGTAGTTTTGGAGGGGGAAAAGCCCGTAAATTGATTTGCCTTAGGGCTCCTACAGGACTTAATCTGACCCTATTGTGTTCTGTTCTACATTTTTTGATATTTAAAATAAATATATCAAGGAATACTATTTGGATAGTGAGCTTAGGATTCTTGAACTTCCATAGTTTTTTTTTCCAGTTTTATATGACAGATGTAAATATTTCAGCTTGAAATATTGGCAATTTTATTTATTTTATTTTCATGTCATTCAGCTCATTCTTTGGTCCTTTTATATTGCTTTTTTTATGTTTACATCTTTCTGTTTCTTTTCTACATAAAATTGTTTAAAATAATTGTACTTATTAACCTTTTCCCAATTACGACCTAATTTTAATAATTACTCTCTTAAAAATTGATTATTTAGTCCTTTTCATCTGATCGCGGCGAAAATTGCGAAGTACGCCACAAAATAGGGTTCGTGATGCTTCAAAAATAAACGTTAGTGTAACTAAAATAAGCTATTTGTGTTAAGTAGCTGCAAAAGTAACCATCTCCACTTTTCAAAAATACGTTTTTTCAAAGATTATATGTCCATTTGACCCTCTTAACATGTCGCCATTATGAATTGATAACTAGAATACATTGCCGAAACACTTAGAATGCCAAGCTGTTTATTTTCAAATCTCATTTTGACTAGATGTGACGGAAAATTCTCAAAACTTTTGTTGTTTGGAGATGGCCACTTTTGCAGCTACACGGCACATTTGTTACTCATTGTATCTTAATTCGAAAATAATTTGCGTTGGTGGTAAAAGGAATTAATACGGTTCAAATTAAAGCAGGAATTCTTTCGATTACCTTCTTACTTTAAAGAAATATTTAAGAATATATAATTTATCTTTTTTAGTTGAAGGAGAAGAATGTCAGGAAAAAAACTCTAATGAAATTATAAACACTTTTGCTTCGTTTTCAAGTACAAGATAAGTGGAATGAATCTTTTATTTATACATTTCGAATGTATCAAAAGTTTCACACAACTGTTTGTATTCGCCACTCTGTTTCACTAGGAAGCAGACACAAATGACTGATCTCGCGTCAGAAAAACCGCACGTGTGTCTGGCCGTGGTTTGGATACGGCCGCGGTGAGAAAACGGCGAAGAACCGCTCGTGTGGCCGTAGCCTTACTTCGGCAAACCAGCCTCCGGACTTACGTCCATACTTCAGTAATACTGCGCATTTTGTGTTTAGCTTCGTCATATAGTGAACAGGATCGCGTAGGAATTTTATTTACCTTGTCTTTGATTAGGTTGAAAATTTGATTTAGATCGACATTATTCGTGTAGAGAACATACAGAGAGAGAGAGAAGCTCATTTATCTATTGTTTTGTGTTTTTTTTATTATCGCGTTCACATGAACAACAATAGGCAGACAGACAGGCAGTCGACGCGCAGATAGATTTGGTCCACAATTTGATGTAGATCTACAATTCTAACAATAAATCCATATCCCAAATTTCGTTTAGCTACCTCATTGCATTTATGTGTTGATATTCACAGGTGTGGACAGATATACAAATACCTGGTGTAGGCAGATATCGAACAAAATTTCTTAAACCTCTTTACAGCGAAATATTCAATCAGAGAAAGTTACATTTGTATCCTTTTCGTTTTTGAGTTATCTTGTTCACAATTAGGGAGACATAACACAACACGCCCCCGGGCCTAGAGTCATCGTCAAACATAATTAAAATAAAAATATTAATGAAAAATTTAAAATCTAGTCCTAAACATCGTAGTACGATAACGTTGTAGGCCTGATCGTCTGTCTCTTTATTATTTTTAAAAGTTTACTCTAAATTATATAGCGACGATAGCACACAAAAAAGTATTCATTATCGTATAAATTCAGTAACTAAACCAATGAAAATCATTGTGGTAAAATATACTTAAATATATTTTGAACATATATAAATCAGAGAAACGTTATCACAAAAAAAGCTATTTTTTAAAAATTTTAACTTGGTGTGGAAATAATTTTTATGCAATAATATGCATCGAAGTTATTAAGTGAAAACACTAAAATTTTCAATTAAAAATCTAATGGTAAAATTTTGCAAAACCCTTCCTTAGTGGGCATTTGCTAAGGTAAACGTAACTACATGAAAAATATGTTAGCTCTTCATCCAAAGGTCTGCCTTGTGAAGTGCTTTGAGCTATTATTGCATTATGTAACATGTCGTAATTTACAGTTTAATTTAGTTTATTTAGTATAGTTATATTAACGTCCCGTTTCGAAGCAACACGAGGGCTATTTCTGGGCGGACCTCGTAATTTTGTACCTCGGTCAGATGACGTGGATGACATCTGTGCTGGCACCCCCTGTAAGGAATTAGACTTTATAGTTGCTGTTGCCTGCGGTAGATGGCGCGGCACAAGACTGTTCCGTAAAAGATCAGTTGGCTCTCGGACGGTAGCATGGCTGGTTGTTTTTGAGAATGAAGTGTCTGATATGACTTTTGTGAGGTCATGATTCGAAATAATAAGAATTGTAATGTATAATTTTCTTATCTTTTATGTTAAATGTATTTGTGTGTTTGTCTATTTATGTCGTGCTAGTCCTGTGTGTCATTAATAAACTAAATTAAAAAAGAAATATTGCCTAATTTCTCAGCTGCATTTTTATATGACACTACACTCCCCCCTCTCACCACGCCAACGGGAGGCCGTTAAACCCTCTACGTATGATTTAACGTGCAACAGACACTACGGATCTTCAGTGGAATCGGCTCTCGCACCTGGAACCCTCCGTTCCCGAAGGTGACACTTTTATATGCAAATAGTATACAGCCTTTAAACATTAGCTTGTTAAAATGATTTTTTTAGGGTTCATGTAGGACTAAAATGCAGAGATCCATCGAAATTTCGAGGATGAATTTTTAAGCTATTACTCTGTCTTCTCTATCTATATTTTGTATACGAGAAAGCAGAAAAGTTCTTTGACTTGCTATAAATCCTTTCTCAAGACAAACTGCTTTTGTCATCGATATACTTTTTGCTTTTTATATCCGACACATTTTTACCATCCCTGCAATGACCAAGTGGTATCTGTGATGCTCTCAGTATTTAGCATATTTTTTTCAAACATCAGTACGCAATGGTAATATATAATACATCACTTTCTGATGGTATATACGTAATAACAATACATACATTCTCTTTCTATATTTCGTATTCAAAAAAGTAGAAAATTTCTTTGACTTGTTATAGATCGCTTTTCAAGATATATATGTGAAAGGTTTTCGTGGTTGTAGTCAGTAAAAAGCCGAGTTATATTCTAATTTTCATTATTATCCAAATATCTACGTCATTTTTATGAGAGTGGCGGACAAACGAGTTGAAGTTTCCAAGTTGAAGTGAACAGAAACTCCCTGCATTCTCTCACATAAGGGAATAACATATAGACACGAGATCAAAGTGAAGGGAATACTGGTTATTTTTAATAGATTACGTAAGCGTTTTAGGAAAAAGCATGGTGGCAATAAGTCGCTGATTTCGAGATTTATGTTGGCGCGTGGAAGCGATTAAAATATTCTTTTAGAAATAAATATGCCAAACGAGAGATTTAATATACCTCCAGCGAGGGAAATAAAACGAAGCTGGAGTTTAAGAAAAGCGGTTTTGGAATACATTAATATAGTACTAAGATTTTAAAATATATAATATTAGAATTTAAAGTAAATTTCAGTGAGATTATTACATATATATATTTTTTTGACCTTCCTACTTTTTCTTCTTTTTAGGTATATCCGACACATTTTTACTTTTTCTAGTAAAACCGACCGTCCGTCTTTCGACTTGACCAAGTGATCACTGTCATTCCCTCAGCGCTTAACACACATTTCGCCCCAACATCCCTACGCAATAGCAATAAACTTCACTCCACTTTGTGACTACATCCGCACATACCCACGAATTAAGCGAGCGAAGGTTACGCGTTTTATCTACGAGAAGAAGCTGATAGGCCATTGTAACCGAGGCCCTCACCTCAGCACAGATAATGAAGGCACAGTGTTCAGCGAGTTTAATTTTACACGCAGGTAATCCTTTGAGAGGGGTGACGCTCTGCACACGAGGAATTGTGCTAATTAACGCCTCAAAAATAAAACGCACCGGAGAAGAAGAAGAAAGATTCAGGGAACTTTTCAAGGTCTCACCGCCGAGCTGACTCAGTGGCAATTAGGGTAAGAATTGTTGTGGTGATTCTCTTTGGAAGAACTATTGGGAGAAGCAAAGGAAGAGGCTTTGGATTAGGAAACTTTGTTTCAAAAGGTTCTTTAGTGTGAAACATTGTTTTCCAGATTTATTTCTGAGAACATTATATATGATATTCATGAATGTGAAGAGGAAATATAGTAAAATTAAAACTAGTATTAAAGATGAATAGACAGGCCATGGCCAAATTATTAAACGCATCCGGTATTTTTTTAACATGATATTGTTTACAGTTGGCATACTATCTGTAAATTGCGGCATGCATGATGCAAACACAGTTCAAAACGCTCTGCATGGCAGGCAGTTGGACTTATAGCTACCAAGTTGTTAGTTCTTGAGTAATAATACTATAAAAACTCTTTAAGCATTTAAATTACATTCTTAATTAAAAACGAACCGATTTTCCTCAATATCTTCGGAATTTATCATTATGTATAATAAACATTTTTACGAAACTTCAACATGCAAAAATTAGCTTTTAGGTGCTTGCAGTTTTATTTCTGTACATTTTTGTCTAATTTTAATAGATTTTTAAAGATAGTACTTTACAACAATCAGTGGCGACGAGTCGGGGGAAAGGAAGGGCAGTCACTCCCTACTTTCCTACTTTTTTAGGGAAAAATTAAATTTTTATTTCCTTTTAACTGTCTAAAACTAAGAGTTTCAAAAAAGCAATAGTGTTCGGGAAAACTAGCTAATTTCTTAACTAAAAATTTTAAATTTTGTTGCATAACCCCTTATACTCCTTAGTCTTTTAGATGGCTACAAATTTCTCTCTTTTCCATCCAACCGCCGCCACTGACAAGAATGCTTTTCATTGTTTTACTTACTGCTCTTAAACACAGGCGTTTTGCAATGATATTTAATGGATTTATAGCTGCCATATAATTTAGAGTAAATTTAAATAACATTATAAAGACAGACGAACCAAGCATAAAGCTTAATCATGATACAATATTTTGGACGAAAAGTATTTTCGGATAGGTAAAAATATTTTTTTATTTAGATTGGCCTATTTAAACCGCTTCACAAATATTTTGCGGTGGGGAAAAATAATAGGATGTTTTGGCAACGCCTGCTCGTCACATGACATAGAATATGTATGAAAGCGTGAAAGTATGAAACGTTTGTCAGCTGTAAATGTGATGCGAAATCTCATTTTCCGCTTATAGAAGACACTGTAGAATAATGTATAAGTAGTATGGCAAGAAGAATCAAGGCAATAATAACTAAACATTAAAATAAAATGGAAATAACTTATTATTACTTCATTTGTATTTGTTTATAAAATTGCATTATAAAAATAATAATTAATATTTCTTTAGTATTAAAACGTCTTTATTGTTTATGGCAGAGGTTCCCAACCTATGGTACGCGTACCCCTGGGGGTACACAAAGGACCATTTAGGGGTATGCGAAATCAAAGTTGTTAACGGCGGAAACAAGAAAGGATAAGGGATTAAAAAAGTTAGAGAATTTGGTTTCTCCAAGTGAATAGTTGCTATTTAATAACTATACCACTTGAATAGTTGATAATAACGAAATGTCATTTTCAGTTCTCTTTATAAGTTAAAGCGAAATAATTGCAATACTGATTTCATTTGCTTCAGCATTGAAATTTTACTATTGTAAAAATGGAATAAAATGTAAAATCAAAAATAAGAGTTCTGAAAATGTTATTAATTCGAGTCATTTCACTTTTAAACTAACTTAAGCTAACCTTAAAATTCTACTTCTTTGCATAGAAGGATAGTTGGGGGGGGGTTCGATAATAGTAGGGGATACGCGAAAACAAAAAGAATAATCAAGGGGTACGCGAGAGAAAAAAAAGGTTGGGAACCCTTGGTTTATGGCAATGATTTCGTAGTAACATACTCAGGAACCACTTCACAAACAAAACTATTAAAAAAGAATATTCATTAAATAAATATATTTAAAATGTGAGGTACCTCTAATAATCTAGCCAGGGACTTATAATTTTCTTTACATATTTATAAAAAAATGAATGATAATTAACTCCTAATTAATCATAATGAAAAGAAAATGTTGTGACCTCTATAAAAACTAATTTTAAATTAATATTAGCCTTAAAGCCAACGGGTTCATCTTCCAGAAAACAGTACTATTGAATGTTTCCTGCTTTTTCATTAAAAAAAAAGTTGAAGCACCAATTCTTTGAAATAAAACTTTATTTTTTCGTATACGAAGTACACAAAAAAGAAAGCATTTCAATCGTCTGAAAATATAATCTTCAGATTTTGATGAAACTTTACGGTTTAGCCCTACTTGAGTCAAGGAAAGCATTTCAATCGTCTGAAAATTTGATATTCAGATTTTGATGAAACTTTACGTTTTGGCCCTCCTTGAGTCCGAAGAAAGCATTTTTGCAGTCATGATGGCATGCCTGTGAGTACAATAAATCTAAAACGAAACGAATTAGAGGAATGAAATTTGTCATGTGCTCTTTACTCGTTATATATAGATTTATGTAAAATTTTGAAAGGAATCCGCCAAAGTGAATTCTGTCTCTCAACCTATGTGTCGTCCCATGCCCATGTGAATACGATAGCTCATAAACACAAAATCAATATGGATGAAATTTGATACATGTTTTATCAATTTTAGATCTGTTTCACGTTTTGGACCAAATCTTGTCAGTTAGTCTGTCTACTCTTTTGTATTGAAACCAGTGGCGGATTTTTGAACAGGTATTAGAGGAGCTCGCCTCGTCTCTTAAGATCCTATGAGGCCTCAGAATCCATTCGCCGTTCATCTCAATGCTAAGCCGAAGGTTAAGCTACGACTTTGGGTAGGGTTAGGGCCTCGTAACAATTTTGCGCCTGTGGATTAGTGCTGACAAAATCCGCCACTGATTCGAATATTGTATGGGATGCATTTTTTACTGTTACAGGGCATTTATATATTACTTAGACACTCTCTGTAAGATTTGATATGCTGTTTCAATAACTTTCATTCTAAAGTTGCAGTTACTGCCATATGTATGATACAGTACATTATATCTTGATCAAAATAGTAGGGGAGACCGGGCCAAGTTTGGTACAGGGGCAAGATTACACAAGGCTTATATTTCACATACCATTGGTCGTGGGAAAAGAAGTATCTCGACTTCCATTAATACTCACGCAAGTTTGGAGGCAGTCTCGAAAGTGGGTCGTGAAGTGGACAACTTTTTCTGATTTGTTACCATTTTAGTAAATATTTACCCTTACTTATTGGCTTTAATAGAGATGGTACTATTTGAATATTATGACTTATTATGGATTATCCTCTTAGGTTGTTCTTTTGTGGTTATTTTAAGATATTTAGTTGATTATTTTTATTATGAATAAAACTTATATGCTGAGTTATACCAAAAAAATGGCGATGGGGCAAGTTTACACACAGCGCATGGGGCCGGTTTACACAATGTGTAAACTCGTCCCATCTCCATTTTCTTTTGTTATAACAGGCACAAGTGGCACTTGCATTACAAAGTCATTCCCAACACCTGAAGATGTGAGGCCATTTCAAAAAGCAGGGCCAAGGAAAAGAAGTAACAGAGGTAGGAAATAAGGGCAAACATCATTTCTTACAGATACACCTGCAAAAAATGCTTTACAAATATAGAAAAAAAAGGAAATTAAAAAAAGAGAAAGAGGAAATTAGCATCAATCCATCATATTATGTTTCAGTCAGTGAGCTCCACTAGAACGCGTTATAATAATGAAAAAACAATGTTGATAAATGTTAAAAATAAGAAAAACCTTGTTCTGAAAGAAAATTTGGGAAAATTGTGAGCTTAAAAAGAAACAAAAGACCAAGAAAATTTTTGATTCTGATGATGATGAAAATTGTCTGTGTATTTACTGTTTAAATCCATACGAAGAATCAAGATCTGGCGAACAGTGGGTACAATGCACCGAATGTAAAAGGTGGGCTCATGGCTGTATTACCAATGGCAATTCAAAATATTTTGCTTGTATAAATTGTGAGTAATTTTGAAAACTATTAGGCTTCACCATAATTGTTTACAATCTATTATGTATACTTTTTGAAAGAAACTAGGTTTCTTTGTAATTAATTTAATTTGTTGTATTTTAATCACTGTAAGGCTTCTATTTAATCATTTTTGGTGGTGTGTAAACGTGTCCCAAGCAGTGTGCAAACTTGCCCCGGTCATAGGGCAAGTTTACACAGGTGACAACTGGTAAAGAAAATGGTATAATTACAAAAATATAATAACTCAAAGTATTTAAAAATATACACTACATGCCTTAAAGTCTAGCTAATTAATTGGTAATGAAAATGAAAGAAATACTTTAAATCCTTAAAACAGAAAAATAAAAATGTAAAAAGTGTGTGAACCTGCCCCGGTCTCCCCTACAAAATTTAATTTTGACATGAATTTAAACTAAACAATACGATATAAACTTCAATGTAAATTAATTTATGGGCTTAATAAAAGTTAAGGGCTGATGAAAAATATTGCAGTTAGTTATAATATTTAAGATTTATGAATCTATATTATAAAGCAGAAAATACCTATGTCTGTTTGCCACAATACTCCACCAATACGACGAATAGTATCGACATAAAATTTGCACATGCCATTCTATGGTACATTTGTTGGCATATATTAGTCGATTTTCAACTTTCAGAATTAACTAATTCTTATTTAACTAAATAACCAAAATTAAGCCGGTTTCTGAAGTTTTCAATTCAATTTTTCGCCAATAACTTCTTAAATAATTATTGCACGAAAACGATTTTCATACTGTCTTAAAAAGCAAAATGTTATCTTTTTGATGATACCAATCAATACTGGACAAGTGTTTCTACAGTTATAATAAACATTTAAAATTTCTTTTTATACACAATTTGTAACAATTCCTTTTATTTTTCTAATTAAATTAAAACCCATTTTGTTTCATCAAATCTTTCAATCACGTGTTCTTGCCATTATTAATTTACAAAAATATTGTTTTAACATTAACTCCAAAACATAATTTTTGTCTCCTTTCCCTAGTAGCACAAAGATATTGTACAATATTATATAATATTGAACAATATTCGCAATTTTGTATAATATTGTACATTATCATATAACATTTTATAATATCGAACAATATTGTACAATATCGGGCAACATGCTGTACTACCTGGGCTGTTATTTCATAGCATGGATACCTTTTGATATGGAGTCACAGCTATCCAATGACGTTTATTTAATTACTCTCTCTATTCGATGTTTGGTTTAATTTTATAAATTTTATAATGATCCTAATGAGTGTGTAAAGTAATTCAAGGGTACTGAAACGCGTTCCTACCGAATGGAGAAAACTCAAGGAGAAAAAGAAGAAACACTATGTGGCATATTTCTGTCCAGGCGTGCAAACACCAAAAAGAAGATAACGGCACTTCGGGTCATGACAATAAAACCCATAGTATGGAGGCATTTCTGTTGTCACCGTAGAATGATGGGGAGAGTAAAATAGAATTCCAAGGGTTGTCAAATCCATACCAGGTGATTGAAAGTACGGAGACAAAAAGAAGAGACGGTTTTAGCTGCTAGCCGAGGGGTCAGACGACACGAGAGAGGGAGAACGAAAATCAATGGAAAGCGCTGCAGAGAAAAACATTTTAATTAAATTTAAAGTTATAAAAGTACTTAGACTTGAAAACATTATTTATCCGGAGCAACCCTGGGTGTATCAAAGAATATAATATAATACAAAGTTCAATGAAAAAGTTCAGAAGAAACTATAACTCATAACTCATTCTTAAATTGATAATTAATGTTAAATTCAGAAAATATGAATCTTTTTTTCGAATTCATTTTATATGTTCGTAAATTGTATGTAGAATTAAATTTCTTAATTTATTAATATAAAGTCAAATTGTGCTGAACTGAAAAATTAAACCGCTTTTTACCATTGAATAATATTCTTTAAATAACGATGAAGTTTAACACAAATTACCTGAACATCAAGTATAAAAGAATTCAAATCCAAGTGTAAATTTAGTTTCCTTTTTTCCCCACATCAAACATAAAAAGAGAATGCTGTAATTTTTTTCTTTTAATATATTAACTCAAACTGCCGTGGTTTCGTGTGTAAACTCTGATAATACCCGTTATGGCCATAATGAGCATCATTAATTCCACGATAACCATCGGTCGTTTTTCCAACTTTTCTTCCAAACTTTTCAAAGCGCTGTTGATAAAGCAATTAATAAGCAAAGCAGGAGACGGCGTTTTAAATTTCCACCGCTACTCGATAAAGGTCTTGATAAGGATTTGGCTTTGAAAGATGGACTATTTTCTAATAGCGGCAGTAAAAAAGAATTCACAAATCATTTTAATTTAAGTTATTTCTGTTTATTTATAATGGTTGATAAAATCTATTATAAACTTATTGGAAAGATAGAATTATTTCTATGATGTTTTTTATAATGTTTTTTATTTAAAAGAAAATTTTCCTATATTTCAGAAAAAAATGGATCCTATTGAAATAGTTCTATTATATTAAATACCTAGAAAGAAGAAACAAAACTTCACGTTATATTCCAACTGCTTTTAGAAGAATATTTATATTGCAATCGATTGAGAGAAGATATATCAAGTTTTATCGCCATAGAAAACCCCTTCAGAACGACAGACGTTACATTAAAAAGAAAAAGTTCATTTGTAATTTATTTTATTTCTTTACTTTTATTATCTTTTCATTTTATCGATTCAAAGTATTGTAATCTTTAAAAAATTTGACCTCGGCATTTTGATGAATCTCCATGTTTTAGAGTCCGAAAATCTTGAATTTTTGGAATTACGCCTATCTGTATGTGAACACAATAGCTCGAAACGCAATGAGCTAGGCGGATGAAATTTGGTATGAGGTTTTTTCACGAATTTGTAGATTTCTGCCATTCCGTCTAAGGGAAATATGTCTTTCTATCCAACTATGTATGTAAATAAGGTAGCATAAAATGCAAAGAGCTGGATGGATAAAATTGCTGCCAAGTTTTATCATCAGAATTGAATATGAGTATCTAATTTTCAACTAAATTCCATCAGCAGGTTGATTGTCTGTATATTCGGGTATATATGAATATGTTAACTAGAAAACGCAACGATTGAAGTGAACTAAATTTGGTACGCATGTTTTTTACCAAAATTGCAAATCTCAGAAGCTCAGGTTTTGTTCATATCGGTTACCACGTGTCTGTTGGGACATCAAGGCACGAGATTCCATGCGGGCTTTGACACTCCCCCTCCGGATAGGGAGAAATTAACTGAACTTAATTAACTAATCAGTGTTTCCCAAACTTTTTTGTGCCATGCCCCATCTAAGCCTTCTAAACTTCTTATGCTCCTATGTAACATATGCATAATTTCCTAAATGATAATCTCCTAAACTAGTTTAGAACCTTACCTCCCCTCAAAAGAAACGAAAAGACTCAGACCGGCCTTTGTCGCTGTTAAGGGGAAATTTCTAGGCAGTCCCGGACAGCCTCGCTCTGTATGAGAGAGTTAAAGAAAAATATGCCGTTTCAATATGGCAATTTATCTATACTAGTGAAATCACAGTAGACGGTTGCTTTTAAACTCTGGACGAGGCCATTTAGAATTGCCCCTCTTAACAATCAAATTGCCCCCTTGTGGAGATTGGGTCCCACGGTGGGAAACACTGTGCTATATTGTGTATACATTCGAGAAAGTCGAGAGGAGAACACTCCTGTTGATGTGTTGATATATTTATAATGTAGGTCTAATAATCGATAATGTTAGGAGATGCAGGATGTTAGGACAGTTAGGAGAAACAGTTTGACGTACACATTGCAGGACTACTTCTCTAGCAATTCGTAGATAAAAGTATATATATGCATGTGTTACACTAATCGTAGTTTAATAAGCTACACTAATAGCTGTTTTAATAAGAGTTAGAGTTAGGCGCAGAGAGATTTGGAGTTTTCACTGAATTTCTGATGTACTAGAGTTTTGAAATTTTGTACATTTGTATAATCTCGATGGCAATAGGCTATTTTAATATTTCCAGAACTTTATATTTATTTAATTCAGCTATAACGTTAGCTTTTGATTTCACATTCATGGAGCTATCTGTCAGTAAATTCGTGCAAATATTAATAATTACCTCAAAATTGACCAGGATATTTATAATCACGAATTATTAACTAAAATAAAAAAGTATAAATAATAAAAATAGTGTTTTTAGTATGCTAATATAATTGTGTTTTCAAACTCGACGTGCTATATTGTGTAAACATTCGAAAAAGTCGATAGTAGACCGCTCCTGTTGATTTATTTCTAATGGAGGTGTAATAATCGTTAATAGAGGATGTTAGTAGATACAGAAGGTTAGCACAGTTAGGAGAAACAGTTTGACGTTCATTACAGGACTACTTCTTTAGCAGTTAGTAAAGAAAGGTATATACATGCCGTACAATCTAATCGCAGTCAAATAGCTGTTTTAATAAGACTTAGAGATAGGAGTATACTTCTAGTTTGTAAAAGGTGTGAAATGACGTTTGAAAAGAATTACAATTTATGTTGTTTGAGTCCTTAAATGTACTTCTGAAAAAATGATAAAGTCTACATTTTTATACTGTCCACCTAACTAATTTGTCATATTTAGTAAAGTACTCTTGATGTGCAACCAACATTTTAAACAAGGAAAGTATCACTCTTCATATCCGTCAGTTTTGGTCGCACAAGAGTGGAACTTTATTGGTGTAAAATGTCTCGAGGGTATTTAAATATACATGATTGATAGGATCGGGAACTGCATAAAAATTTAGGTTTCATAATTTTTTCAGAAGTAGTTACATTTATTTTCTAGACACATCTAGAGCATTTTCCCAATGGGAAGTACACTATATGCCCAAAAGTATCCGGACACTTGCAGATTTTCACATTTTTTAGAATTTCTCCTGAATAGTTTAACCGACTGCCTTTAAACTTCAGACATGTAAAGAATAGACAATAGCTCACATTTTACATTGAAGATTCGGTCCTGAGGGTAATTAGGGGGCCGTCTACAAACTGATGAAGACAAAAAACGTTTTTGGCCCACTCCACTTTACAGAGTACTGATAACAAGATGAAACTTTCAGAAATGGTAATGTTTAATGTGCATAATATTTACAGGAATTTTTATAAACTCAGCGCAAATATTTGGGAAGATCTAAAGGTTTTCTTAAAAAGTCTCAAATTTTCCCACCTGTTTTTTGCTTATAACATGCAGAGTTTTCTGTTATATTATCGACACTTACAGAAAAGATGACAATATGTTAGAGGAGCATTTGTGTGAAACTTTGGAAAAGAATTGTTGAATATTACAGGAATTATGAGCATTTTTAGTAAATAGAGTTTTACTGCGCATGCGCGAAACATAGTGTAATTTTTCTTTCACAACTTTAAAGCCAGATATATAGGGCAACTTATATAAAAAATTCAGTTCAATATCATTAGTATTCAGAAAGATATCGGCATTACAACGAGCAGAATTTTAGCTCCTGTCGAAGAGAAGCTAAAAGATGAGGGGTTGTACACAAATTGATATTTTCTAAACTTATATCTTTAAATAGTTATATTGAATTGTATAGTGGTTAGAATTTGCTGAATACCCATGAACACATCTAATATTCGTAACGAATAAAAAAATATATATGTAGAATTATTAAAATATTTTAAGAAAAGAAATTAATTAGATAAAAAATCGTTTCGCCATAAAATAAATATATTTAAAAATATCGTTTGGCCGTAAAATTGTAATATGTAACTTGTTAATAATCATGTAAATAATACAATTAAAGTAATAAAATTTTTGTTATTTATAATGGCTAATTAGCTGGCATTTATGTTATGCACGTAATTGATAAGTGTTCATGGGTATGCAGCAAATTCTAACCGCTATACAATTCAATATAACTATTTAAAGATATAAGTTTAAAAAATATCAATTTGTGTACAACCCCTTATCTTTTAGCTTCTCTTCGACAGGAGCTAAAATTCTGCTCGTTGTAATGCCGATATATTTCTGAATACTAATGATATTGAACTGACTTTTTTATATAAGTTGCCCTATATATCTGGCTTTAAAGTTGTGAAAGAAAAATTACACTATGTTTCGCGCATGCGCAGTAAAACTCTATTTACTAAAAATGCTCATAATTCCTGTAATATTCAACAATTCTTTTCCACAGTTTCACGCAAATGCGTCTCTAACATATTGTCATTTTTTCTGTAAGTGTCGTATAATATAACAGAAAACTCTGCATGTTATAAGCAAAAAAAAAGGTGGGAAAATTTGAGATTTTTTAAGAAAATCTTTATATCTTCCCAAATATTTGCGCTGAGTTTATAAAAATTCCTGTAAATATTATGCACATTAAACATTACCATTTCTGAAAGTTTCATCTTGTTATCAGTAGTCTGTGAAGTGGGGTGGGCCAAAAACGTTTTTGTCTTCATCAGTTTGTAGACGGCCCCCTAATTACCCTCAGGACCGAATCTTCAATGTAAAATGTGAGTTATTGTCCATTCTTTAAATGTCCGAAGTTTAAAGGCAGTCGGTTCAACCATTCAGGAGAAATTCTAAAAAGTGTGAAAATTTGCAAGTGTCCGGATACTTTTGGGCATATAGTGTATATCCCTATCTAACGGTTTATAAATAAGCCATTGGGATACGATTAGAGTGGACACGCTATATAGGAAAGTCGGGTAAGATGACGAATTGCATTTTTCTCAAAAATTAAGCTAGACAACAGCCCCGACATTCTGCACCAACTACCCGTGACTCGCCAAAAGATTGCATCCCTTCATTTGTATGATTCACAATACGCGGCATTGTGTTTTTGAGTAGTTCGGGTGCAACTTTTGGTTGCTGCTTGATAAGGGACGGAGCGTTTAAGGAGTAAATATTTTTTATTTGTACTTGTGATATTCGTAAAGTGCTAATCAAAACGTGCTCAATGGTGTAATATTTTAATTTTTTCTGATGAGCTGATGTCCTTGATTACTTTTTCGAAATAAAAGTGTCAATGTCGGAATTGATGACAAATATGGTGGAGGTTTTCCTATACCTGGAGAAGTTGTCCGATCCTCTTATACCTAAAGCATGTGCCTTCAGTTTTTCCACCGCTTCCTCCCACACAGGGAAAGATGTCAAGCAGACCAAGAAAGAAATTGCTCTCAATGCACCACACAGGCACTCTAATGAAATATGCACTTCTTATTAAAAAATAAAAGAGAAAATGAAGAAGAAGATAAACGAAAACTGCGACTTCTCAAAAAGGCTGAAGTTAGCAAGACTAAACGTAATAAACCTGCTAAAAAACATGCAAAAAGAAGAAACTAGCTAAGCGACAGTTCGACTTCTAATCTTCTTAATCTGAACACTCAGCTCATCCATTTGAAGTTCCTCACGTTGACACTGATGATGACCTGGACTCAGAGAACCTCGATAATCAAGCATGCATCATTTGCGGTGAACTAGGTAAAACGGAATTGCTGTTGTAATGTTTTATGTGCAAGCTCTCCGCCCATTCCGTCTGTACATGCTGGGACAAAATCGAAAATAAGCATCGCCCATGGCGATGCGATATTTCTAATGATTTCTTTTCTTAAATTTAATCTAAAATTTCGATTGATATATTTCGTTTTTTTACATTGTTTCCTTAGTTCAATTACGTATGCTTTTTGTTATGTACAATTTTTTATAATCAAGAATTGATCTCAACAGTTTTAAATAGTCGTTTGATAATATATGACACTAAATTGTTGTCTCAGTTCACCATCTTACCCGACCCCGTTCGACGTCTTACCCGACCCCGTTCGTCGTCTTACCCGAACACGTTCGTCGTCTTACCCGATCCCGTTAGTCGTCTTACCCGACCTCGTTCGACGTTTTACCTGACTCTGCGCGTAAGATGACGAAAATAATTTCTTTTTCTAAAATAAAGCTTTTTGTTTTCAAATTTAAAAATATTTTTTTAAAAAAATACAACTTTAAAGTAAAGAGTTGCAAAAAGATTTTGAAGAAGCAATAATCCTCCTGCACCGAATATTAAGGTCAGGAAAAATACACAAATCTTAAGGTCGCCATCTTACCCAATTCTTTCTTATAGATATAAAAAGTTAAAATTATTCGCTCGATATTTTTTAGTAACAAAGATCTAAATATTGGAAATCTAGTTTGCGATTTAACGATTTCTTGCCCCTGCACCGGAGTTTTGAAACACCCTTTGCCTTTTACAATTCTGAAATAGTTAATTTATTTTAATTATTCCAATCATGTATGTAGTTAACTATATGTTGAATGTCTAAAACAAAACCTGATCTTTTGATCTTCCGCTTAAATAAAAAAATAAATGGAATAAAACACAGCCGCTCTTCAAATACTCATTATTATTTTATTGTCCTTTTTTCGCAGACGAAATCTTCTTACTGTTTTGCAGATCCCTGGAGCTTGTTTTCTAATTCCTGAAGTTCACTTTAATTATTTTAGATTAAACAGCAAAGCTTGAGGAGCTTTTTTTCAAGTTCCAAGCTGTTGAGATTTCATTTACTTTAAACATCAATAATGCATGAATTTAAAAGAATGTCTTCTCGGAAAATAAGAAAGTATTTTTTCCAACATTTCGCTTTCGAAGGAAAATGGAAAGATGGAAAGATAGTGCATGTATGAAATTTTCTTATAAAGTATTTGATAAAACTACTGGCTTTTATCACTGAAAATTGAACTTATATTATGTGAATTATTGCAAAAAGAGTTTAAAATTTAATTATATCAGCTCCTGTTTGTTGTTTGAATTTCTTCAAGTGCAGATATTTGTATGAATTCAAATTTTTCAAATCAATAATAACTTTAAACAATAATTTTAGTCATATAGAGAAAAGTATATCTTTAAATTTCTGAATACAGACTAATAATCGTAATTTCAAAATTATTGCTAATCTCTGATGTTCAAAATGAAAAAAATCGACGGTAGGCTGTATCTGCGAAACGGCCGCTGGGATTGAGGGGCGTAGACTTACTTACCTTATTCAACTGTGACTTTCTGTGACTAAAGTAGCTCTATGTGATTATTAACTCTATAGTCTAGAGTGACTATTAGTCTAGTGCGGCTGTGTGACTCTATCTATGTAAAATTCTTCGTGATTTTCACCAACTTTGCAACTTTATTGTGATTAAACCGTAATTGCAAATTCTGACATTATTTTTGCAATCTTCAATTTCTACCTTTCTCTGTTAAATGAAACTAAAGACAACTCTGTATGTTATTTGGTTGTGGAGCTATAAGTGTTTAACTTTAGCACAAAATTCGACGTAATTGAACAATTTTTGAATAATATTTTGCGTGAACTTCAGATCGATGCATGAATTGCCTTAGTCTGCGTGCGCGCATCGGTCGCTGTGACGTCATAAAATTTTTTTGTGATTTTATTCAAATTTGCATCTCGACTGTGACTAAAAAGTAATTCCACATTCTAATAAGCGTTTAAAAATACCACAAAAAGCGTCATAATTTTTTTCCTTTCCCGACACACCATTAGACCACTATGGAGAGACGTAAGTCTACGTCAGAAACATGTAATTTCACTAATATTACCCAGCAACTCCAGTTCTTTATAGTGACACACTAAGAAAAACTCACTACACTTAAAACTTATTATACGATCTATGAATTTTTAAACACAGAAACTGTTGCAAAGCAACATTTTGTTTAATAACTAAAATGAAAAAGAGTTTTTTATCTCTTTATTAAGTACTGTAACGGATGGGAAGAAGCCATTTAATTATAAATAGCACTGGTTATTAATAATATTTATACTATATCAAAGTGAGTTTTAATTTCTTTGTAAGTTCATATTTCATTTGGAAGTTTGTGTCTATTTCTGATAATAGTATCTCTTTAACAACTCTATCATTTACTATGCATCAATAAAAATATATATTGAACATGTATTTTAAAGAAAATTATTATTATTATTATTATTTTCATTTCAAAACGAAAAATACTTCTTTAACACTCTGATTCCTAAGACCATCGGAATAGAGAGACTTCAAAATACGGGAATGCCCGAGTTTCTCTTTCAAAGATAAGAGAAATCCACTTCCCTCTCAAAAACCGCAATGACAACTGGCACTCTCCGAATTCTAAGAACCCCAACTCCTGTTCCCCAAAGCTTCTGGGCGAGCCACGCTAACGAAGAAAGCGCGCTCTGCAGGTGATAAATCAATCACACTTAACAAAAGGGGATGGAAACTTCACAGTGATATTTGGACATTTCGGACGTCCACCGTCTTTTGCTTGAAGGGACGGTTGGAACGATCCCGTAATTAATTATGAGTGCAATTTGAAGTTTTAAATATGTGAAAAAACGGGTCTATAATAGTCTAAGTGTCTAAATATTAGTTTTTTAATTATAAATATTTCAAATAGCTAATTTTAAAAATCAAAACATATATGGAGTTAATAGAGCGTGTATAGGCGCTTTGGAAGTGCAGTACACATATACCTTTTTTCAGCATATAAACTAAATCACTTATTTATTTACTTGTGAACATAACATTTAAATTCATCGACAATCTGAAGATATTTACCTTACAGCATTTTCAAGTTTTGAAGAGAAACGAAGATAAAAATTACAGCAAAAAGCTAGTTTCCTTTATATATTTTTTCCTCCGAAGTATACCTCTCTTCGTAAAGGGGAAAAAATTCTATAAAACTTCTGCATTTTCAGGCATTCCTCATTGTCTTCCGCTGCGCATGCGCAGTTAGAAAGCTTTTTTCCCACATTATTAAAAATGAAAGAAGTACCGTCGGAAAGTGTAGTACCAGGGATGTTAAAAACGAAGTTTTAAGCGTTTTTCCAAAGTGAAACAAATTTTCGCCAGCGCAAAATTTGAAAATAAATAAGAAACTGAAGGAATTAATGATAAATAAAAAAATAATTTCGGAATATGTTTTTTGCAATTAAATTTGAATAAAATTGATTGTAAACCAAATGTTTTTTCGATAATTTTTATTTACAAATATTGAAAAATCTAAAAGAAAACGCTTTCAAAATTTCAACGACCCCAAGATTATTCTGAAACGGTCTATTTAAATTCGTGACTTATAGTTTAAGATTTTGAATAAAACAACTTAGTCCCAAAAAGAAAAACTTTTTAAAAATATTAACAATTAGTCGGCATATAATCTGCACTGTCCAATTTGGGATCATGATCCGAGGTTTAGAAAGCGCTGAATGAACAAAGCACTCAAAGACCACAGTATCTACAGACAGATATAACATAAAAATTATTTTTCGCTTCTGGCAATTCCAATAAGTACTCCAAAGCATGAATTATACTTTTCCATATTAAGAAGATTAAAGTAGACACTTTTGCATATTATGTATTGAAATAATTTATATGAAGTTACAATAATTTCATCGAATAAAAATGGTGCACGTTTGTCGAGGGTGGATCAAAAATGAATGAGACTTTTTAAAATATATTTTCTGAAATATTACTTATCAAAATAATTCCAATGCCATTCATCGAGATCTTTATATATATTCTCTTATAACATTTGCATAATTGTTCTAACGAATTAAGAGTTTTTTATGCATGTATGATAGGAAGAAGTTGGACATTCACGAAGCCAATTCTGCAAAAATTCTTCCATTTCTTCATCCGATGAAAATCCTTCTCCTCCTAACGCATGTTTGAGGGGCCGAACCAAATGGTAGTCTGAAGGTACCAAGTCTGGAATATAGGGAGCATGTTCGAGTATTGTCACGTGAATTTTTTATTAATATTTTTGTTCTGCACCTGATGTGTGTGGTCGTGTGGTCTTGTATTGTCCTGGAGCTTGCTGTGGTTTTGCGGATTTGCAACTTATTTCGAATACTGAATTTCACTCTTCCATAAAGGATGACAATTTTGTTATTAGTTTCCTGGACTTTTATTTGTTGGCTATGAAGAATAAGAATAGGAATTAGTCGAATTTTCACTCCAGTTGCCCTTGTTCTCGGCGGCGATTATGAATAAAATTTTCCACTTCTTCAATGCTATTTCTAAACACCTTGTGCCATTTATAAAATTGAGACCTCGATAATGTGTCATTACCGAACTGGACATCCAATCTGTGCCAAATTTCAATAGGTTTGGCATTTTCATTCGTTAAAAATTGGATGATTATTCGCTATGCAACTGGACTAGGAATTTTGTGGTCACTTATCATGCTCGCGAATAAATAAATGAATATAGAGAAAAATAAACGATGTCAAAAGATTATACAAACATTAATCCCTTCAGACTCTGTGTCCAGTATACTGAAATCAACTTTAAAAAGCTTCTATTAATTCAATTATTGAATAAATAACGTGCTTTTATTTTTATTTGATTCTCGACTTTCTTATTATTATAGTCTTTGCAAGAAATTCTCCTTTCGGGAATGGAATCATTTTATTTATTTAGTTTTTCCAAATTATCCAGAAAATCGTAAAAATGCTGTCAGTGATGAATTCTGATTTTGAGTAATTTTTTGTTTTTAATTCTTTTTTTTACGATTTAAAATGCTCTTGCAGTATTTTACTATCCTTTGGAAAACACGTTACAATGAAATCTTTGTGATGTTTCATCTTTTTATAGTAGAAATATCCGATTTTGCCCCCATACCTGACATAGGATAACTTTTTAATTTTTCACTACAAGCTTGAAATTTTATTTTAAGATACCCTTTGTAGTACACAATACACTAAAAGAAAACAGTTTCACTTCAATATTTCTAAATTCTGACTGAAGAACAAGTTATCATGATCGCTATAACAACACATATTAAAATCGCCCACCTCTGGCCTCGTTTATAATACATTTACACTTGTATGACTGCGCAGTTAAGGGTTAAAGGTTTACACCACCCCTACGATTACAAGGCACGAAGCGCCACTGGGATTTAACTATAACTTGAATTTCTGGAACAGATTATTTGATCTACTGCAAAAAGCAAAAATAAACGGAGAGATACATAACCATTCTGGAAACGCTCTATCTTCTTTTATTTTCCTTTTTTCCTAGATGAAACCGCCTCATTTTTTGCAGATCCCTCGAGTTCGTTTCATAATTCTTGAAGTTCACTTTAATTATATTAGATTAAACAGCAAAGCAGGCCGGATTTTTTTTCATGAGTAAGCTTTTGAGGTTTCATTTACTTAAAAATTAATAATTCATGAATTGAAAAGAATGTCTTGGATAAATAAGAAACTGTTTTCTTTATATTTTTTTCTCTCTCTCTACGTTATTTTCGAAAGAAAATCGGAATATAGTGAGTCATATACATCTAAATTTCAAATAAACTATGCGATGAAAAAGACGTGATGAAAATTATTATCTTCGTAAATTCAACTCACATTCATCGATTTGTTTAAAGAATAGGTTTTGATTTTATTATATTTTCACGTCAATAATGCATTTGTCGTCGGAATGTTTCAAGGCATTGCGTATTAAATTGATTAAAATTTTGATAATTTCGTATAAGAAATGGAATAGCAATAATTTTGGTTTTTTGTTGAAAAAAATAATTACATTTTTGAATAAGAATATGAACAATCATTAATGGTGTCCAGGAATTGTTGTGCACTTTTCAAATATTAATGAAAAAAACTAATAATGTTTCAACTACGAATTTTTTTAAATGAGAGCTCATTTTAAAAAGTTTTTTTTTCAGATAGGTAACACGCCATTGCGGTGGTCCAGGGGGTCGTAAATGACTGTAAATCAAAAATTTGTTTAAAGCACTTACCTTCGAAAATATTGAAACATGGAGAAAAATAAAAGTACGTATTTGTAGGGAATTTTACGCTTTTTAATATGTTAATTCACATTTAGTGTGAAAACTGAAGAGTTTTCGCGATATTCAAGAAAAACTGAAAAAAGAAACCAGAAAATGCGCATAGGCTTCTGCTGATCGATAGCCATTGCGAATGGAAATCTGTCACCGGTGACTGAAACTGAACTATCTAATTAGATGACCCCCTTCTCTACTATAGTTAAGAGATAGCAGAAAAAGGGTGATCTAATTAGATCGTTGAGTGTCAGTCACTGGTGACAGATTTCATTCGCAATGGCTACCGATCAGCACAAGTCCGCATTTTCTGGTTTCTTTTTTCAGTTTTTCTTGAATATCTCGAAAACTCTTCAGTTTTCACACTGCATGTGAATTAACAAATTAAAGAGCGTAAAAATACCTACAAATATGTGCTTTTATTTTTCTTCTTTTATTTCTCTAAACAAATTTTTGATTTCCAGTAATTTACTACCCGCTGGACCATCAAAACGGCATATCATCTATCTGGGAAAAAATTTTAACGCGCTCTCATTTAA
Organism: Araneus ventricosus; assembly: GCA_013235015.1. Classification (NCBI taxonomy): domain Eukaryota; kingdom Metazoa; phylum Arthropoda; class Arachnida; order Araneae; family Araneidae; genus Araneus; species Araneus ventricosus. The sequence goes on along the minus strand of BGPR01005217.1, from coordinate 44,786 downwards.
AGAAATTCGTAATTGAAACATTATTCGTTTTTTTTCATTAATTTTTGAAAAGTGTCCAACAATTCCCGGAAAGCTTTATTTCAAAACTTTACTGATATTTTATGACTGACTGCTGTTTTCTAAGTAAAGTTCGTTTAAAAAAGCAAATAAAAATGTTTCAAAAAAGCATTTATTTCCTGATATTATATACAATTCTCTACATTTCAACATAATTTCCCTGTCGTTCAGACATTCATTGTAGCAATCAAAGTTGATTTTTTAGAATCTCATAGAGCTCTTTCTCCTGTGATGATAGCCAATTATTCACATTCATTGCCTCAATGTCTTCCACTCAGGAAGGTCTTCAGGTGACGGAAGAGGCGACCCTTAGGATTAGGCGATTCTAAGAAAACACACTGGCAGTCTCAAAACATAGTTGCCAGGAATTTTGCGATTGATTGCAAATGGCCAAACAAAATGAGATTCGATGTCGACATTTTCCATACCTTCTTGAACAATCTTACCAATTCTCTCACTCATTACATTGTCACCGTACACTTCGCATGTCGGGTAATGCGTATTCACTTCTTTAGTGTTTCTTATTGTTAAGAAACAGATGGTTGACAGTATTTTATAGTCGGCAGGGGATTTGATTATCTTAACCATTTTAACCTCTCATTACTAAGTGAATAGACTGACACCATGAATACAAAAGGTGTTGAATTCTGCGCAAAGAATGCCGGAAGTCTGCACGCATACACATTTTCATGCATGTGCGAAATTTGAAACGGTAGTGAAAAAAGCACCTTATTTAAAAATATCCCTCATAAAATAAGTCAATGCATTTAAAAAATTTTAAATGCTTATTTCCGAGAAATAGAAATTATTCTGACCAAAAACTCTTTGTCAAAAATGCCAATACACTCTTCTGTTTTCTCAACTAAAACTATTCTTTTAGCAATGTTGCATATAATAGAATTCAGCAACAATCGATTTAAGAGTAAAAACCTATCACAACCTCATTCACAGCGATTTTCTTAAACAATATAACAATGATAATCGTCTGATGCTTTTCACTTGTTCTGTTTCATTCCTGACATTTTTTTGCACATATTTATTTACCTTTACTTGTTACACATTTGCAAAGATCGAATTTTGTAATTGAGTTTTCACATAATTTCTTTACATTCTAGCGCAATTTTTGATGTGATAGAATTTTCAAATTTTGCACATTTGTATGATCTCGATGACAATAGGCTATTTAAATATTTGCTGAACTTAATTATCAGTTAATTCAGCGATAATGTTAAGTTTTGATTTCACATACATGGCGCCATCTTGTAGTGAATTTGTGCAAATATTAATAATTACCTCATAACTGACCATAATATTTATAATTATTAATTATTAATTAAAAATTAAAAAGGAGAAATAATAAAAATAAAAATAATATGTTAATATAATGGTGTTTTTAAAACTACCTGTATTAAATTTATTCAACATTTGAACTCATCTGAAAACACATTCTCAATAAATTTTTTCGCTGTTGTCTTGTTTCAAAATAAAAATGCACAGGATTAAAAACAGATAGTGGAAAGGATTTGAAACACAGATTGGGGCACCTGCTCACATATCACGCCTTGCCGAATAGAAATGTATTTCGGAGAAGAATAGAAATGTATTTCGGAGACTCTTGACGAATAATATAGATGTAACATTAAATAATGAATAGAACACTATGAAATAGATTGTGTAGCAGTTTAGTCGTAATTTTCATATCAGTCTTGAACTGTTTTGCAATGAAGATTCGATCATGAGAGCATTTACGGAACCTACCACAAAAAATACCGACTCATCCCGTGTCAAAGAAAGCTGATAACTTGATCAAACTTTCATCAAGGATTATGATTTGATGTGCATAATATTTGCGTGGAATTTCGTAAATTTTTCATAAATATTGGGGAAGATATAAAGGTTTTCTTAAAAAATCCCAAATTTTTCCTCATGTTTTCTGCTTATAACGTGCAAAGTTTCCCACCAAATTGTGCGAAACTTACAGAATACTTGAAAATATGTAAAAGAAGCATTGTATTAAAATTTGAATCAAAAAATTTGAATATTACAGGAAATATGAGCATTTGTAGTGAATCAATTTTTATGCGCTTGTGCGAAATGTAGCGTAAAATTTTTTTTTTCATTTCTTCAGAGCCAACAGATATAATGATGAGGGTTCTTGCACAAACTGATATTTTTTAAGCTTGAATATTCGAACAGAAATATTGAATTTTATGAAAGTTGAATAGCCTGAACACTCATGTACACCTATAAGTTAAATACATAATTTAAATTATAGTTTGACGATTACTATTCGAAGTTTCAAATTTTAAAAATATCAGTTTGTGCAAGAACCCTCATCATTAAGCCTCTCTTAGAGTGTAATGAATTTCACCATTTTGCAATGCCGATATCTTTCTGAATACTAATCGTATTGAACTGGAATATTTATACAAGTTGCCCTATATGAAGTTCTGAAAAAAGTTTACGCTACATTTCGCACATGGGCAGTAAGAAGTCATTTAATACTAATGTTCATATTTCCCATAATATACAGACAGACGAACAGACATAATTCCAAAATTGCGTTTTTCAGATTCATGGAGGTATAAAAGGTGGAGATTCATCAAAATCTGGCGTTCGAATTTTTTGACGTTTGCAATACATTCTCTTTGTATACTTCGTAAACGAGAAAGTGAAAAAGAAAACAAATACAAAATGTTTCTTTTACATTTTTTCAGATTCAAATTTTAATACAATGCTTCTTTTACGTTTGTCAAGTATTCTGAAAGTTTCGTACAATTTGGTGGGGAACTCTGCATGTTATAAGCAAAAAAACATGAGGAAAAAGTTGGGAATTTTTAAGAAAACCTTTATATCTTCCCGGGTTTTTTTTTTTTTTTTTGAAAAATTTACAAAATTGCATGTAAATATTATGCACATCAAACATAACCATTGATGAAAATTTTATCACGTTATCAACTTTCTTTGAAACGGGATGAGTCGGTATTTTTTGTCTTCGTCACTTTGTGGTATGTCCCCTAAATGCTTTCGTGACCAAATCTTCACTGTAAAATGTGAGTTCAAGCCTAATATTTACATGTTTCGAATTCTAAGAAAATCCAGGCAGATTTTCGGGAGATATTAAAAACAAAAATATGAAAATTTTAAAGTGTCCACATTATATTTGCAACCCACTGTATGTATATTTTTTATCAGATGTTTTACACTTAGAGTTTTTACTGACACAAATAGCACTAATAGATTCACAGTCGGTCCCTCTGCCGAAAATTTTGAGAAAATTAAAAATTTCGGCAGTGTCTGTACGGCTTTCCTTCCTATGCCCCGGGTTCACACTGCTGAATACTTGGTATTACTTACTGGATTTATCTGTTTTAAAAATTTTTAGAGTTGCTGTGAGTCATTGGTTTTATTGTAATAAAGGGTTTAACTGCGAAGTATATTTTTAAATTATAAAATTTTTAAATTCTGTTCTCTTGTTTCGTTTGTCTTCGTGTGTTTATTGTATTTAGAGTTATCTTATATTCTTTTATGTGTAGACTTTTAATGGTGCCTTCGATTGTATTGTTTTGTTCCCCAACATTGTAAAAAAGGGGAAAATATTCTGTAATTATGTTGTGTAAATAATTCCCATCCTTGTTAATGGATTTAGTGTGTGTACATTTTAAAGAAGGCAATGGATTACTTAGGGTAGTACGAGTCCTGTATTTGGTTTGGGGGAGGGTCTCCTTGCACTTAGAGGCTGGAGAGTCCGTGGCCTTGTCATGCTGTCGGTGGTCGTCCGTTTTCCCCACTGGCCGTATTGGGCTTTACACCCTTTTGGGTAGGATAGGTCAGTGAGGGTGTCAATCAATCACTCGATCAGCAGCTGAATAGTTTTTATGTTATGTTTTTGAATATCTAAATGAATTGTAATTGTAGTATCTATTTTAAATACTATGCTCTGCCTGCTTTTCTAAGCGAAACGCAAATGTGTACCAGTTTAACCCTATAGATCTCACCCCATATATCGAAAAAAAAGACAGACTTCTACATTAGAAAACATAGATCCTAAAAATCATTTCTTCCTGTTAGAAAACTTCAATAACTGAACAAAATGTTTGTGAAATAACTTGGATGTAACCTTTTTATTAAAATAAATAATTATTATTCTTTACTGTACAAAAAGGTGTTATAGCTAAAATTGAAAATTCAATTAAGTTAGCTACATAAAAAACTTCAAAAGCTCTTAATAAAAAAAACAATGAATTAAAAAATTAAGAATATATTGGTATTATAAGAGGAACTTGTAGTACTCTTCAATTAAATTTATGAATTTAAGATTATGAAGATTTATTTGGATTTCCTTAATCTATTGAACACGGAAGGGAAATTTCTTTCTAAAGTATTTGAAATTCTCTCATAAATAGAGTATCTTAAATTTATATGCAAATGAGTTATCTAATGCTTTTTCTATACCAAAATATTTATCATATATAATTTCAGCAAAAATCATTAAAAATGATTTCCCTTTTTTCCGGCAATATACTTTTTGATTTCGAATCATTATTTCATATTAGTTTCGAGAAATTCATCAGCAAAATAATCACGAAAATGGAGACAAAAAGCATGGGTAATTTCTTTATTCAAATTCATCTCCGCTGTTTTATAATCTTAACTTTCAAATTAAAAGAAAAACTCTTTTCATCAGAACAATGGAGAAACTATTTTGAATAACAAGTGAAGAAATTTTAATTTAACTGTTAGTAATAAAAAAAATTGAGAATTTCATGCATTTGCAGGAAGCAGAAAAATTAATTATCAAAAATGTTTCAAAATCTTTCTGAAGTTTAAAGCTGATTATTTATTCTTTTAATTTTGCCTGAAGGGAAAGTCTAAATATCTGAGTATCGCTCAATTTTAAAAGGCTTGATATTGTTTCATTTTTAATAACTGCAAAAAATGCTCTTCAAAAGTGCTTTTAAAATACACTTGTAATTAGCAACATTGATCGAACGCTTCCATTTTCAGACAACACATCTTTTTAAAAATAACAAAGATTCGCAAAGCTTTTAAGGGAATATTTTGTTGAGAACAAAAAATAAAGAATATTCCAGAAAATCTGGAAAACAGAAGACAGACAATGATTTCTCGTTTGTGTTTTTTGTCTTTTTGAATATGCATTCTGAAAAATGTCTGAACCGAATTTGTATTAAAAGCCTGTTTCTTAAAATAATGTTTCGAATGCAGTCTCTTTCATAACAATCTAGACACTTTCCAAAGTGTTTGTAATTTCATAATATTTTCATTCATAGCAAATATTTCTTTTTTCAAGTAAAATCATGTTTTGTTTTTCCTTATTTCTGTGTTAAGATGAACTGGAATTAACAGCCATTTTTTACGAGGTTTATTTGAGATTATAAAGAAGCGTATCGCAAATGAATAACAGACTAGTAGAAAATAGGCAAAAGCATGACATTTATTCAAATTGATTTTTTAACTAAACAGTTTTTAATAGCAGTTTTATTACCTCTTTTCCATACGAGAGCCTCAAATGAGTTAACCCTAGAATTTTTACCAGTGCGGACTGTGGCGTCATCGCTGCATCTGGCAATATCCTGAATTGTGATTACATGAAGATCGGATCCGCCCTCTTTGTGATGTCACCCATCAACCAATAGCGACGAGCCTGTTACAGTATTTAAGGACTGATTGCTACTGTTCATTCTCTGCTCTTCCTCTTTTGTATCATTTTGATAGCTAGCTGTATAATGATTTTATGATCTAGCATTTTAATTTAATTGTTGTTTCATTAAATTTGTTATTTAGTTGTCGAGTAGTCTTGCTTTGACTTCGTCACCAGTTACGCACAATGGAGTACTTCTGATTTATGTGGAATACAGGCATGATAGATTGAGAAGCCGAGTAGGGTAATATCGTACTAGATAACATGTAGCACTTGAGTGTCAATAGATCTATGTACCGACTACCTCAGCAACTATCTCGCCTCTATCAATGCTGTGAAGTTAACTTGACCTAGACGTAGGCCCTAGAAGTTACGGTACTTATAGGTACAGATGCTGTTTGAATAAATGACTGGCCTTTTACTTCCCACATCGAACTAATCCTTTTTGTCCTCTGATCACTCAACAGATGATTTTACTTTCCTGTTTTACATCATCCTACATATGAGAGCTAGATTTATAATCAGTGTAGGAAGACAAGAATATATAGACTCAAGAGCAATCGAAAGGAAGCACGTCACTAATACTCTACCTCGATAGATTCTAAGGAAAAGCTCTTTCCTACTTTTCTGTCGGAATCCCCATTTTAAAAGAGCAATTACAGATTTCACACAGCCGTTATTAGCACATAATGGTGATTCTATTACCATTTGGTCTAGCATATCTAAGGATACATGATAAACAGGAAGGATGACATTTGAGAGTTCCGGAGTGCCATGGTTACACCTATGGTAGAAATCTGGCTTAATTTGATATATGGGAATATATTTCCTTTCTGAAGAACATTCAGGGAAGACTAATCTACAATTATAATTTTCTTAGAGGAACCTCCAGGAACCGGCCGGACTGCTGCTAGGTTAGTATAGTTTCGTTATATTAACGTCCCGTTTTGAAGCAACGCGTGGGCTATTTTGGGATGGACCTCGTAATTTTGAACCTCGGTCAGATGAGAAGAAGGACACCTGAGATGGCACCCCCTCTTCAGACTTCCGCACCACACCAGATTTCTCTGCATTGCACATGACGAACAGAGTATCTTTGAATTGGTTTTTTTCCTGCACTGGGGGTGGTTATTCCTGTTGGCTTTTATTACATGATTTTAATCAATATACCCGGTGTATGCTTGGTAATAGAGTATTGGCATTTTTTAAAGTTTTAACTGATTATTTGTGTGGGTGAGAATTGATTAGTTCTTATATTTTTTAAAGAAAAAGGGGAAGGAAAAATTGATTGCCAATTCATTTTGTATGTAGAGTTAGTTTGTGTGTGTGTGTTGTTCGATTTTTGTTTGGATTTAATTTGTCTGTGTCTGTTTTGAGTGTGATTTTGGGTTGACTTTTTTTATATTTGCGCTGCATCTCACACATTGTATTTCATGGGTGGAATTCCATTGATAATTAAAATTGGGAATGTATTGTTTGTTCCACCCCGGCCATGGTAAATTTTTATTAGTAAATAAGTCTCACTTCATATGCTGTTATTTGTATTGTCTCCTTGGCCGGGTGAGCCCTTGTAATGTGAGACTTTTATATATGCTTATATGTATTTAATTTCCACCCATGTTGTGGGGTGTAGTATGTATATATGAGGAAAACTTTTTAATAAATGTGAGTGGGGCTTGCGTCCTCCACCTGCTGCTGGTCGGTTCTATTCCCCTCCGGCTATTTAATGCCTTATACCCAGTACGGGTCGGGGTGGGTTGTATTGCAACACACCAGCGAGAGAACGTTTGCCCCCCTACCTATGATTAAGCATGTAACAGGCCCCATACACGGCGAATCTTCAGTGGAATCGGGTTTTCAACCTGGGACCCCCCGCGGCCCCGAAACCGAGACCTTTCGACTCGGCCATCGTGGCATGACTGAAATAGAAGCTAGCCACCGAGCCAGAAATTCGTTGTTAAAGCTCACATTGCTCTGTCTGTTTTCAATAATGCAGCTTTAAGGCACAATCAGATGATAAAATCATAATCTTGCTTTAAGCCCCAAGGCGCATAACCACCCACAGCATTGTACTATTTTCATGCATTTCTCGTCAAGAAATGTTTAAAAAATCCAATTAAACGAGAAGAACTCTGGAATAACTGAAAGTGTTTTTAAATACTTTTATTGCTTTATGTTGGTAAAGATGGAGGCTAGTAATCGAATTTTCAGTAACTTCCTGATGTACTAGAGGATTAATTTTTGCACATTTGTGTATTCTTGATGACAAAACACTGTTTTAATATTTTCAAAACTTTTTTATGAGTTAATAATCAATTAATTAAATTTGGATTCCCTACCAGTGGCGCCACCTGCTGCTGAGTTAAAAATTTGAAAAATAGTTGTAAAATAGGAAACTCAAGATAAAAAAGTAGAAAATGATTCAAATAAAAAAAAATCCTGATGCTTACTATACAAATAAAAGAACGAAAAAAAAAAGAAATAATTTAACAGATTTTTTATGAAGAAAAGCATTATCGAAACTTCAACAAGATAATTTTGGCACTATATACAATAATACAATGTCCTTCGTAATTACTTAGAAATTTATATAATTTATCTAATTTTTACAATTTATGTCTTTTTAGTTTAGTAATATAAAAATAAAATCAAAATCAAAAATTTAAACTTGTTAAATTTTAAGAAATAGTGAAATCATTTACAAAGATTTTCTAGAACGGTGAACCGATTGTCTTCGGAAAAATTTCTTTTGTGGTAAATCATAAATTACGTTATTTTTTCAGTATCCTTGAAAAATCCCACTATATTTTTAATTGGTAAATAAAACTGAAAAATATCTGAATAATTATTTGGGTCGAACTCTAAATTAACTCGGTGTATTCAGTTATGCAAGAAAGAAATTTACTTCACACATATTAAATCTGATTTATTGTGCCGTTGTCGCTTACAGCTCTACGATTATAGCCGGTATTAAATAATATGAAATCGTAAACATTTTATGGATGATTTTTTTTTCTAATTTCTCTATTTTTTGTGTTTTTGACCAAGTAAATACTATCCAGTTGATTTACGACGAGAGAGTGACTAAATTAAAGATATCAAACAACAGGAAGTCATGAAGATATTATGATAAAAATCGGTATTATAGTTTCTTAGAAAATGATAAAACCTTTGAAATTTTCCACAGTTTAGTTCGTTAAATCTTCATTTTTCTATCGCAGTGCTTTTTTGAATGAAGCAAGAGTGCTTTTCCATTATTATTAAATACACATTAGACAAGAAAAAACGCGATGAGATTCTGAACTATCCAGCTGGAAATCCATTTAGTGGATAATAGCAGAAGCTGATGTAACTACACTGTCAAACGTGGAAGTTTGGATTTTTAAAGAAAGAAATATCAATGACAAAAGTCGCCATACGGGTAGATTTGGACTGTGGAAGAGTAACCTCAAGATCACAAAGGAAAGAAAAGTAAAACTCAAAAACAACTTACAACGGGTACTTTGAGGAGAAAAACAGGAAAATAATTTTCCCTCTATCCAAGCGATTAAAAAAGAACCCTATACCTGGAGTTTCGATACTTGATTTAGCTCGCTAGCAATCAAAATAAACTTCACACACGAGGTTAAGTAATATGACAGAGGTGTAAAACAATCGGAAAATTGACTAGAACAGAGTCAGATGAGTTCAATGGAGAAGTGAAATCCTAACCGCTTTCTGATGTAGAAGTTGCACCAGCCCGGTAGTAAAGGTAAAATTTCTATTGGTATAGCATCTGTACCGTCTGTAAGGATAAGGTAAGAGTCCTTTTGCCCCTGATTTTGCAGTTTCACAAGCAAAACACTGTGACGTAAAGTAAGCGCTATTAAAATTTCGTCTTAGAATGATGAAAATGCTTAGACTTTCCTTTCATGTATGAATATCTTTACAAATCCTTTCATTTTTCTTGAACAATATTTTCCTAGGAGGAAACTTGATGCTAACTATTTTCTTTAGATATCGACGCCGCAATCCTTAATGTGCACAAGCAGAGAATTATGCTGCACTTCACATAACAAATTATCCTAGGCAGAACAGAGCAAACCATGTCATCCTACGAATACCATGTACTTTGGAAATCAGTGTAACAATGCACAAATTATAAAAGCTTTTGCTTTAAAATATTAATTTCTCTACTGTAAACAAGATTTACCTGAAATTTAGTAAGCTGACGGTGATCTTGCAATAGAAGCGCCCGTCGACGTAAAAGCATATTCCATTTCTTAATTATAATTAATGTTCCTTCATACTACAGTGTTAAAGGATTAATTAATGAAGCAATTTCAAAGGCTAATTGTTCCTTTATGAAGCAACTCTCTATTAATTCGGATTGTTGAGCCTCAATTCGTTTTGTAAATTATTAATTGATTTATTAAGGTATGTGACTACCCTAAATTCCTCGTTTTGCAGAAAATTTTCGAAATTTGTTTTATTTGTTCATTTTGTAGTCCATACATCTAGGTATCTAAAAATGCTTTATTTTTGTTTCTGCTGTAATTACAAATAAAGTTATAGCATAAATAATAACCGGAAGTGACAATTCTGATACCGGAAGTGGCAATTAAAAGAGCCTTAAAAATACAAACAATTAGTTTGAACAACTATATTTAAATTCTCAAGCAATATATTGTCTAAAAACATAGATTTAAGCTTCCATCTCTTATTTTTATTGTTTTATTGGTTTTTGGCGACGCTTTTTTAAAAAAATACAGCACAACAGTAACTACAACAATAAAAATTACTTTTTGGCGCTCAAATTGCTGTTTTATAATTTAATTCCATTTATTTTGAACTGTTACCTGTTCTCATGTGTTTTGAAGTGTAAATTTATCCATAGATGCTTAAAAATTACATGAAAATTGACAAAAACCTAATTCAGATATCGAGACGCCACTAACTATCTACTATACAAAATTATTCAGAAAAAATCTGAAAAGCTGAAAGAACACAAAAGTCGTTTAAAATCAACTAAAAGAGGGTTTGACTTGTAAATATGGCGAGTTTTAAGATTCTAAGATGTGTCCAAAATTTTTTGTACTCTATGAAAATCTTTAAAAGCGTTTTCTGAGAAATTGGAATTTTCGATATTTTTCTACACGGCAAACGTAATTTTGGAAAATGTTTTTAAGATATTAAAATGAAATTTGGCCAAAATGTTTTATTTGTTTCTAGCTATGTTATGAACTAGAATCTAAGCTCTCTGCTTATATTTATTTATTTTAATGACTTTTTAGTGAGAAAAATCGATGATTTTTTTTTAAAAATTCGACTTTGTTCGCAAAGTTTGGAATATCTCCAACACCTTTCGAGGTATTAAAAATATCCTAGTTCATAACACAGATAAGCATGTTAGCTATATACTGTGCAAATATTGATGAAATATATTCAATACAACTTCTTATAGGAGGTTTGGCGTAAGTGCAAATTTTCACTAAAATTTTGCTAAAAATTGCCTATAATTTGAAAGAGAATTAAATTTCCAATGAAATTGCATTGTAATTCTCAGTTTTATAACTCATTTTAATTAAAAACATGAATGTTTCATTAAAAATTGAAAAATTGAAAAAAAGTGCTCCGAAGGTAGTCACATACCTTAAGAAAATGTGTTTAAACAAATATAGCAAGTTTGGTGCTAATAATGGGTCATGCGGTGCAATCAATAAATAGCGTACTAAATGCTATTCCCATAGCGCGTGACGAATTTTGTTTCGTACAAAAATGGTAGGTCCACTCACAGCGCATATCTTAGATAAAAGAGAGAGACAAAAGAGTTTTTGTACTGGTGGTAATTCTAATCCCATTTGATCTAGCATAATTAACCAAATCCATGAGTCAAGGACTTACGATGAAGAGCAAGCGTGGCATCTTTTGTTGGTCGAACCAACCTCTGGGTACTTAGAAAGATCCTAAACTAGACATCTGTTGTAGCTCCATTACATGGAGGTAGGTTTGCTTCCTGGGGACTTTCAGGGGAAACTGGTCTACATTTGATTAACCAAATCCGTAAGTCAAGACTTGCGATGAAGAGCAAGTGTGGCATCCTGTTTTCGAACCAACCTTGGGGTACCTAGAAAGATCCTAAAGCAGAAGTCTGTTGTAGCTCCATTACATGGAGGTAGGTT
>BGPR01005217.1:0-32896 GCA_013235015.1 Araneus ventricosus | reverse complement strand
TCCTAAAGCAGAAGTCTGTTGTAGCTCCATTACATGGAGGTAGGTTTTCTTCCTGGGACTTTCAGGGGAAACTGGTCCACATTTGAGTTTCGCTTAGGGAAATAAAAAACAGGAAAACTCCAGCAGCAAGTTTGACCGACCAGAGCCCCTCGTTACTAAAGCGCACATTGAATAACTGTTTTTGAAGATGCTGGTTGAAAAGAAATAATTTAAATACATTGATAGGTTTTCTCCTCCGATTCATGTAGGCATATAAAATTAGTTTGTTTCGCCATTTGCCGAAATGGACAAGAGATATTATCATCCAATGATTTAAAAAAGTTGCTAAAGCATTTTATTGTTTAACCTCCAAAACCCCCTTTTTAAAAGGATATTTTGAGATTTTATCCACTTGTAATCTTGATGTAAAGAATCATATTTAATTCGTTCTCTATTATCAATAAAACACCAATAATTACTTTTTTTTATGCGAAAATAAACACAGTCCATTGTTTATAATAAACAACTCTATAATTCAAAAAATAGTAATGTTGCATTGCAAGTTACATTAAAAGTATATGTTGAGAAAGTCAAATTTCATATTGTGTCGTCTCAGGTTCAATTATTAAAAAGTAAAATAAAAATAAACCTATCATTAATATTCTCCCAAATATAGATCGCAGAAGAACATTTTAAATGAAAGAATAAACGAAATAAACAGAAAGTTTTTATTCTTCATTAATGATGAAATGCTCCTGAATTTAACTTTCAGTGGAAAAGGATTTCAATTATCTGAAACCTAATGGCGAAAAAATTCCAGAACTTTTCGATTTAATGAAGCGATTGAGAAATAAAGAAAAGTAGAATGACGTGTTTTACATTTCTGTTTTGGATAAGCTAGTGACGCAACTAGATGATTTTTAAAAAAAACTCGCTTTTTCATCAACATGTAGAAAAAAAGGTTATACAAATACTAGATGATGCCCGCAACTTCTTCCGCATAGTGATACATTATTGGTACCTTGTTGCTGAGGGTAAAATATGTTCATGTCTTTATAGTTTTAATATAAGAAATCTGCGCATGCTCCAAAAAAAGCTGCAGACGATAAATAGAAAAGAATTGTAAGAAATCGTGTTTCAAAACACCTTCAAAAATTAATTAAAATTAAACAGAATGTTGCATGGAAATGAAATGGTTTTTATTGAAAAGCTAATTTTTTGAACTTTAAGATGATATTAAAATGATTTTTGCTCGATAATACTCCGAAGTTATTGCATTAAGGTAATTTTTAATTAATTTAAATTCTAATTAAAATTTCAAAACAATCCTTTCTTAATAAGCACCTTCTACCCAAAAATCAACCACCTACTAAATTTCAAGTTTCTAATGATTTGAGAGATTTCGTGATGAATCAGTGAGTGACTTTCTTATATATACATACATATATATATATATATATATATATATATATATATATATATATATTCGGGAAATCGCGAACGTGCATTTATTAAAGTGCAAAGACAATCAAAAAACTGTTTTTAAAATAATTATTTTAAGCTAATAACGATGATTTTAAACTTTCAATAAAAGTTAAATCAGAATAATCTTTATCTATAGAAAATGACATGAGACACGGATGTTTACATATTTTTAGGAAATATATGAACGTGTAAAGTTTCATAGGAGTGAATGTTTTTCAAAAATAATAGATGATTTTGTAAAAAAAAAAAACATTTGCCAAACATCAAGATTTATAAACACTTTTATTTAAACTGACGTGCTTCATGTTTGTCAAAATAGAATTTTGTAATAGGTTTTCACTTTCACGTACACGAAGTATACAAAGAGAAAGTATTGTAATCGTCAAAAAATTCGAATTTGAAATTTTGATGAATCTCCACGTTTTAGACCTCCCTGACTCCGAAAATCACAATTTTGGAATTATGTCTGTCTGTCTGTGACCACGATAACTCGAACACTATTAGAGCTTTAAGGATGAAATTTGGTATGTGATCTTTACACATAATTTGTATATTTCTATCAAATGTTAAACAAAATCCGTCAACGGAAAGTCTGTCTGTCTCTCCGTGTTCATGTGAAAACGATAACTCAAAAACTTAAATAGCTAGATGGATAAAATTTGGTACACAGCTTTATCATCAGGAATGTAGGTCCATATCAAATTTTGGACCAAATCCATCGAAGGGTTGACTGTCTGTCGGTCTGTTTAAACGTATACTTGTGAACATGATAACTCCTAAAAGCAACAACTTAGATAAATGAAATTTGGTATGTGGCTTTCTAACCTTAATTGTAGATTTGTGTCCAATTTTCGTTTAAATCGGTTAAAAAAAAGCGTTCAAATTGCAAATTCGACTTTCTTTATCTTACGCAAGACCATAGTGCGTTTTGGCGCCTGCTTCTTCATTTTGCTTCCGCCTTTGCCTTGGTGCACGTGGAAAACTCGTGGGTATGCCGTTTGCCTTATTTTTTTCTCCGCCTGTGTTAGGGACGCTTGGTGCGTTTTACTGCTGTTTGACTTATTTCATTTCCACATGTGTTAGGGAGTATACGAGAAAGTTTGGTGAGAACACTCCCCCTGGTTTACTCAGTTTCTAACGTGCTAGAGGACTGAAGTTTTGCACTTTTATGAATTCTCAGTGATAATGCTATATTTTAGTATTGTTAGAATCTTAATTATCAGTAATCAATAAAAACATTAAATTTTGGTGAAATTGGTTTGATTCTCATTGGTAAACTTGGTAGGGATTTTAAGAAACTATAGATCTGAAGATGAAAAAGTGGAAAATAATTAAAATAAAGAAATGTGCTTTTTAATTGAACCTCCTCTTCGGTATACGATCTACGCCACTTACGAGCATCTGCACTTACGAATAGAAAAAATAGATTTTAAAATAAAACATAATTTCAGCTTGCATTTTTGTTTGCAGTAAGTAAAATAGAGTTCATATTGTGTATTATTCGCATAATATGCAATAATTATACGCACATAGATTGATTCTTTGTACAATTTTTATATTCCTTCTGAGAGAAAATAATGTTGAAAAACAATATTCTGAATTACGACTGGTCCGTCTTACTACCTGTAGGTCAGGTCAGAAATTGAGGATACCCTTGAAGTGTCCGAGTTACCATTGAAGTTGAATATGTAGCTAACGATATGACTGACAACAATACTTCAATGACTCAAACAGAAGGACGAACTCTACTAATCACTCAACAATTTTTAATAACAGTAACAAACCGCTTAGAAATTAAACTGAATAATATAGCATAGCTAGAGAGCGAGACTTCACACTCCGTTTTCAAATACGGAAATTCTCCGTTCTGTTACGCACGCCTGAAGGAAAAATAAGTGTGCAGAGTATTGTATGTAGTGTGGAAGAAACATTTCAGAGTTTAAACAAAGTCATTTTATTGCGCATGATGAAGATAAAAATATAAAAACATAACTTCGGTTTTAAAATCGAATTCACAACCAGCCATATTCCATCATAAATTTACCAACCGTACTTGCGATTGATCGATTTATTCATACCACATTTTCTTATATCTGAAAACAAAAACTCTTGAGTTTAAATGTACTTCCGCGCCCGACCTCAGAACTTCAACGTCAAATGCTTTTAGCATATGACGTCGGACCCGGACGCCAGTTGCCTCTGATTTCGTCAAAATAAAAGTGAGATGTAAGATACGGAAGGTGTTGTTTACTTTTTATTAACACGTTTAAGGAAATAGATAAGCTTCGAATTAAAACAAAACAGTACGATTCGAAATAAAAATGAATATAAACAACGGAAAGGAATAAATGAAGGGAAACCCGCTTAAAATAAGGAATCAGAAATCAATCTCCAGAAATTCTCTCTTCTTACTCAGTGCATATCACTCCTCTGAGGAGTCAAATCTTACAAAAGTGATAGGCGCGACTTTCTGTAATGAACAGTACTGGGGTCTGTTCCTGCTTTTCTTCTGAATCTTTACATACATCTTTATATTTATCTGCATTTCTTAGGAATGTTGTTCTTGGAACAAACGTTAATTATTAACTTTAGCCGAATTATGAAAAAACAAAACAATATCGACATTCCCTTACCGAATTATGAAAAAACAAAACAATATCGACATTCCCTTACCGAATTATGAAAAAACAAAACAATATCGACATTCCCTTACCGAATTATGAAAAAAGCCCGTATTTACCATTGCGATCGATTACAATAACTTCCTGTATTTAAGTGAAAATATCAATCGAATTCTAAAGCAGGCAAGAAATATTCTAAAGATTTATACAGTGATTGGCTCTTTATTTCATTTCATTAGTTTAGTGACCACTATGACTATTTTGAACATGATAATGTTTATAGATGGCGTACTTTCTATAAATTGCGTCTTTCGACGTGTGTGATTAAAAATATCATTCAAAACGCTTTGGAGACGCAGACCGTTGATTCTAGAGCTGCCAAATTTGGCCAGTACAGTGGGTTATCAATATAATGTGGACACTTTAGGATTTGTACAGTTTTTTAAAGTGTCCAAATCTGCCAAAAGGCTAATTGGATTCTCTTAGAGTTTCGAACATGTAAAAAAGAGACTTGAACTCATATTTTACAGTCAAGACTCGGTCACGAGAGCACATAGGGAACTGACCAGAAATTGATTAAGAAGAAAATGATTTGTGTTCACCCCGTTTCACAGAATACTGATAAGGATTTGCAACTTCCGCCAATGGATTTGCTTGCTATGAACAAAACTTACAATGCATTTTCGTAAAAACACCAGGTATATTCGGGGAACTATAAAGTTTTATTTTAAACTAAATTTTTCCACCTTGTTTTGGCTGATAACATGCAAATTTTTTCAAACAAATTGCACAAAACTTATAAAATAGTCGGCAATATGTAACAGAAGAAGTGTCTTAAAGTTTGAAGTAAATGCTTAGATTATTAAAGTAAATACGAGTATTTTTGTGAAAACTTATAGCGTAATTTTTCTTTCTTAACTTCAAAACCAGGTATATCAGGAAACTTATATAAAAATTCAAGTTAAATGCCCTTCAGATTTTCCCTGTGAAGCAGCATTGCAGTTACGTGAATTTCGGTTGCACTAAGAGAATTTAAATGATGAGGGCTCTAACACAAATTCATATTTTTCAAACTTGAAACTTCGAACAGTAATATTAAATTTGATGAAAGTTGGATATCCTGAATACCTATGCATACTTATAAATTTAATACATTATTTAAATTGACTATTCGACGATAACTATTCATTCAAAG
Organism: Araneus ventricosus; assembly: GCA_013235015.1. Lineage (NCBI taxonomy): Eukaryota > Metazoa > Arthropoda > Arachnida > Araneae > Araneidae > Araneus > Araneus ventricosus. The sequence goes on along the minus strand of BGPR01005217.1, from coordinate 27,616 downwards.
ATTCAAATTTAATAAATATCAATTTGTGCAAGCAACCTCCTTCATTTCGCATATGCGCAGTAAAAAATTAGTCGCTAAAAATACTCATATTTCCTTTAATATTATAAATATTTACTTCAAAGTTTAAGACACTACTTCTGTAACTCATTGTCGACTATTTTATAAGTTTCGAATAATTTGGTTGAAAACTGTAAGTTATAAACAAAAAACATGAGGGAAAATTTGGGATTTTTTAAGAAAACTCTTATATCTTCCCTAATATTCGAGATCTTTTTACGACACATCGAACAAAACTATTGATGAAAATTTAAGTCGTTATTTGTTTTCCTTGAAACGGGATGAGTACTAAATCATTTTCGGTCTAAATCTATCGGTCCCTGAAATACTCTCGTGTCCGAATCTTGACTGTAGAATATGAGTTGAGGTCTCTTCTTTGCATGTTCGAAATTCTATGAGAATCCATCTACCCTTTCGGGAGATATTCGAAAATATATACAAATCCTAAAGTGTCCACATTATTTTGCAACCCACTGTAGCTACTTCTTGAATAGCAGATGCTCACTAAATAAGAGTTTTTCAAAATTTTCATTAGATTTTTAATAATTAAAAATTAATCGAAATTTAAAATTTCTGCTTAATTCTTCTTCTGCTTAATTAACTTCGGAGTTTATTATCGCAAGAACGATTTTTACACCGCTTTAAAAATTCGAAACAATAGCTTTTCAGTGATGTCAATTTTATTTCCCTGCAATATCTTCTTTAACTTCAATAACTTTTCAAGATTACTTTTGAACACAAATTTTGAACAATGCGTTTCCCTTAGACCGTTTCCTCGGTAACGTTTTCGAAATCTTAAGAGATCATTTAGTTATTTATTGCACCAATTCTAAATACAGATTGAAACTAGCTTTCGACAGGAAGGGTAAGAATCACCCGATGTTAATGGTTCAGGAATAAAAATTCAGCATTTTCATTTAGCTTAGAACTAAGTATTCTATGCATTGCATATATAAATAACAATTATTACATAAATACAGCTTTAGACTTTTCTTTAATTTCATTTCTATTATGAAATGTTTTTGAAAATTCACTGGACAGTGGCATATATTCAAATGACTTTATTTGAACGTTGGAAATCATTCAAAATAGTAGGAAGTGCCCAGCAAAAGATACAGATAATAAAAAATCAGTACAGAAATACAAATATAGAAACGCATTTATTTTTTTATTTTAAATGTGTGTATACTTCAATTCATCAAATATTTAAATTATTATTATTAGAATAATGCAAAAATATTTCTTTTATATAACCTGCAAATTTTATATCGTTTTATCAATTTCCTAAGCTTACAATTTAAAAGATATGACACATAAATTCAATTCGTTTATTTCCCATATTTCTAAAATTTGAGACTTATAAATGATATATTTCGAAATATGTCTTTAAATGTGATTAAAAGTCATTGCATTAAATGTAATCGGTAATTAGGATCAGAAGATCACTGAAGTTTTAGAGAAATGAATTCTGTTCAGCAAGAATATTGCGTAAAATCTATTACAAATAGAAAAGCCAAACACATTTTAGCATTATTTTATGATTTCCCCGTAAATCTGACAGAGATTTGTTACAGAATTGTAATTCATTTAGAATTTCCGGAAAGACAAACAACTTTACGATGAAGCAACGCACTAAATCTGATTCTCGGGCGGAATATATTGAATGAGTGCATAATTTATTGATTCATTGTTTACGATGTAGGGGAAAGTGGGATAAAACGGATACCCAAGACTCGAAGGCCTGTTGGAGCTAAAATATTCGACATAGAGCTTGGCAAATTTTATTAAAATATCCATTGTCTATCGGAGTACAATATATCTTTAAAGAAAAGTCACAGTTTCATTACGTTTTTTATCAATTATTTTTATATATAAAAAAGTAAAACTACCCCACTAATGGGGTAAAACCGGGTACACATGTTAAGGTTATGGGAAATTAGGAAAACTCCATTTTCAGTGGAAAAGTTGAAAACATTTTTATTTTATATGAAAATTTAAGAATATTAGTTATAAAATTCACATGTAAAGCAGTTGTCTTCTTCCTCCGCGTCACTGCAGCTTTTGTGGGCACAGCTGAGACAGTTTTTACACTGGATTAACCCTTCTTCTTTATTTAAATTAGAAAATACATCATTAAAATATAAACAATCAACGTCTGATGTCTTTGTGTCGACTTAATCGGAGGAATTATCAATACTGACTGTCCCGGTTTTACGCCACTTGGGGTACCCTGTTTTACCCCGAGTGCAGAGGTTATAAGAAACGAAATAGAACCGAGCAATTATTGGAGTAAATCCTTATTGTTTGATGGGGTATAAATCCTCAGTAACCGTCTAATAAGCTGAACTAAATAGAGCTTTTATAACTGAAATTATTTTTAAGTAAGGATAATTCAAGTATCAGACGAACATTAGAAAGTTAGTCTTAAAACAAATAAACCTTCAGAGAATCAGTGCATTGAACAGCTACTACACGCCACTATGACTGTTCCTTTGACTTGACTAGTTGAGTCTAATTCAATTAATTTCTGTCTGCTGGATATGAAAAATAATAGCTCCGGAAGGGTACCCGGTTTTACCCCACTCTCCCCTATAATTTATTGGTTCATTGTTTATGATGTATATAAGGCTAAAATTTTATAGAAGGAGCCTTTGGCTTAGCTTATGCAGAATGCTATTTCTTATTTCTAAAGATTTATATCAATAAGCATATTTCTTATGATATCAAAAAAGCCATTAAATCATTTTTATTTTGATAAAAAAATAATTTATTGTATTCACTAAACATCTAATTCATTAGCCTGAAGAAATTCGACAGTACTTTAGTCTTATAAAATCTTATTTAACTTTCAAAAACGGACGATTTTTCTTTTTTTATACATGAAGTCGGGGATTATTTTTAATCATAATTTATACGCAAGACTTGTGAATAAATCCATATACTAGATAGTTAACAACTCAACAAATAGAAAAAATTATTAATACGGAAACAAATTGTTACTTATAAGCAAGTTGTTATGTATAAGGTAGTTATAATGTATATGATTAAGCAAGCTGTTATGTATAAGTAAACTGAACGTGCAAATAAATTGTTATTTATATGCAAAGCCATAATAGAACAATTACCCAAATCATGGGGAATAATTGAGACATAATTTCTGCGTTACACAAAGCAGGAAGGCCAAACCTATGTTTTATTCCAGTTTAATGCTAAAAGAGATAAGAAAAAACGTTTTGTTATGTTTTGTTAGTTAATTATCTTAATAAATTGAGGAAAATAAACTAAAGACAAACAAAAAAATTTTGTTATTTATATAAATTTTTAAAATCTGTATTGCTTAATTGCAAAAGAGATATGCAACTTGATGTTTAGTCTCTAACGTTTACGTTATTCGCTTAATGGTTTTCGATTCTTGAATAATGTTCAAACTAACTAGTGGTCCCATAAAATAAATAGTATCATAAGAAAAATTATGAATTTTGAAATCATATCAAACATTACATCGGAGCAACATTGCACTAGATGCTAGAAAAGGTTTCGTTGTCTTAAAATTAACTTTAAAATAAAATTTAAAAGAAATCTACATACTATCTGACCACGGATTCCGAGACTAACTCTTTTGAACGATTTTACACCGGAAAGGGGTGTCAGGCAATGAGTCATATGAGCGCATTTCCGGAGTTCTTTGTTAGATCACGGTCAGTAAAATGTAAACGTCACCCTTCCATTCTTCACTTTCCCCCTATTTTGATGAAAATAAATCGGGCCGGCGCATGCGCAAAAGAGCGGAAGGTTTCCAAATGCGTTGCTATAGAATATTTATTTCGAAATTTTCAAAACTTCAGAAATGACTGGTATTTAATTCTGTTTGTTTGTAGCTGGGTAATTAAAAAGGAAACTTTTTACCACATATAAATTCACACGAAAGAAAAAGGTTCACATTTTTTTGTCAATTTTTTAAAATTTCGAGTGCTATTCCATCCAAATTTTGCACACTTCCACGTATCTATGTCAATTTTTAAGGTAGGACTACGTTCCTCCGATTGGGGTCTCAGGAAGGAATTTCATTCCCACGCTAAAACGCCACAATAAACGTTGTATGGGAGATCCTCTATATCTCGGTAAGTACATATGTTAAAAACATAACTAATGTCTTATTTTAGAGATAAAGTGTATCAACAAATGTTCCAAAAAAATTTTTGAAAATCGGAAAAAATTCACGCTAGTAATGTAGTCCTACGCCTTTAACATCAGCGGCTCTTTGAAAAAAAAAACTCCCGTCAGTTTTTCAGAAATCATTGTGCCTATGTTTAATGAAATTTTAGCTCTCGAATCTTATGATTAAAACTCATCTAAAAGTGTCGATATTTTTTTCTTATACTGGTAACTTTTCACTGTTGTGTTTTGATTTCATCTTTTTTTTTCATTGCGTTAATAAGTCATTATCTGAAACTATTAACTATCTTAAAAGTCAAATATTTATTCAGGGGTTCCAGGTTGAATGACCTGCTGTTTTTCCTCTGGCCTCGGTAATTATTATAACATTATTTTTAACTATATTCACCATAACCTACACAAACTTAAATTTATGCATGAGTTTAATAATAAGTATTTTTTTGTACTTATTGAAATATTTAAATAGTTTTTCAAGGTCCGTCGCTATAGATATCTGTTTTATTTCCCAATTTTTTTCTTTAAGGAATCATACTTAATAGAAATAATCTAAGTGAATATACATCTACGTCAATATAGAAATGATAAATAATTCAGTATTCCTACCGATTTATTTCAAAAATTTCTTCGTAGTAATACCGGCATTTCCAAAAATGCAGAATCTAACATAGTCGTCTCATGATTATAGCCCGTCACCCCCAAATTTTCAAAATTTTCATTTTTAACAATTCTGAAATAATTTCATTGGCTATATAAAGCTAAGTTAACTTTTTTTTAGTTTTCTTACTTCAATCGAAATTTTTCATGAAAATTTTTTAGCATAAAGAAAAGAGTTTTATGACACCTAAAATAAAAATCTGTTAAGCTTTTCCGCTTAGATATACATTTTATTTATCATTAACTTAATTTAATTAATCACATTTATTAATGAATAATATGAATGAATTTATTCGCCGTTAGTTTTAAATGTTTCAAATATTTCATATTAAACGCTGTTGGCGACCAACGTGTTCGCTGGTAATAATGACTGTGTTTCTTATGCATAATTTTACATTCATTGTTAAGTATTTTTAAACTAATAATTGTAGTAAACATTCATAAAGTGCCTTATTATAGTAGCCTTGCATTTTAATCGTTAATTGCAGAAACCACACAAGAGTCAATAATTTCAAAATGCTTGGTGCGTTATAAAAACTGATTAATTTTTTAAATTAATGATTTAAATACTTTTATATGGGGTATTTTTATATATCTGCTAGAACAGTGGCTCCCAACCTATGGGCCGCGGCCCACTTGTGGGCCTCGGAACGCTAGTCAAGTGTAGAAGTCAGGGGAGCTTCAAGAGTGGTCACTCATGTTTTGCTTTATAGACAATAAATTTTTAATCCTATATGTATATAACATAACAGGAAACAAATATAAAATTTTGAAATTTTTTATGCCTCCTTTTTAGTATAGAAATGTCTTTTTGCTTTGCAGTTGGTGCTTTTTGGAGAGATAACGACTTATTTTAACGTTTATTCGTTAGCTGTTAGCAGAAAAAAAGCACTATGAATCTGAGTGGGAAGCTTCCCCTCCTGAAGAGCGGTTTACCATGATATTCTTCAAAATTATTTTATATTTTCCAATTTTTTGTTTTATCTTGCTTCTGTCGTTTTCTCTCTCACACACACATACACACGTGTGTGTGTTTTACTTGTATATTATACTTAGTGGGTCTCAAAATATTTTTTATACAACAGGTGGTCCTCACAACCAAAAAGTTTGGGAACCGCTGTGCTAGAAGATGCGTGCCCGTCTAGGACGGGCTTTTAGCTTGCCAACAATATCTCAGATCTGATTCTCGCAGATTTATTAACTTAAGTTGTAGTAAAAAATCTCATACACATTGCCAGAGTGCTTGAGAAATTTAAAAAGCAAGGAAAACAGAAGTGATGAATCAATTCACACTAACTTTCGTTTTGAAAAATACATAAATATTGAATTCCAAAATTAAGTACGAAAAAAAAAATCTATTTAACGAAAACGAATGTAAAGATCTCCGAGAAGTGTAAAATAAATTAATTCTAGTATAACTTCTATTTGATATTAACGGAGTTCCGGGTCTATAAATCAGCATAAAATAAAAAAAAGAAAAGAAACTGCTAAACTTAGTTTGAAAAAACCCCTGTCATAACTCCTATTTGATATTAAATCATAACAGAATCGAAACAGTATCCCGTGGTGTGTATGCTAATTTGTAGATAGATTTATTTAATATCTTTGGCACGTAGTCAAATATTCCTGAGTTTTACGGATTTCGGAGGAAAATTATATTATAGATAATGTGACATTACTTGATTCTTGACATATCTTCACTTATTATGTAAATACCACTTTAGAATGTGAGAATAGTTTGAATGCAGTTTTGGAAAAAAAAGATTACATCATATTGTTTCTGCAATCAACGATTCTAATGCTCTATTCATTGTGTACACGAACGTCCCTAAAGGTATCAAGTCACATGACGTAATTAAACGAGTCATCTAACATCTAATTGCTCGTTGTCAGCGCCAACTTCACTTTCTTATTCCTTATGCCAAACACGCAGTTGATTCCAACACTAACCCCTTAACGGTAGCGCCTGTCATATTGAAGTGCATCGAATTATCGCATTTTTAGCCTTATAAACTAAAATTTAATCATTAATTAGCTTTATAATTTGACACAAAAAGTACATAGAATCCATAAGCATCTCAAGTATTCTATGCCTTCTTAGATGAATGAAAACGACAGCCCCTTTTCCAAAACAGGAGGGGTCATCTTATTAGATAACAAAAACAAATGCGACTCTTAAGGGGTTAAAGAGATGCGGCGTATTTTAAGTCCAAGAACATGTTAACTGGATTAAAATTTTCTGATAAAAAGCATAAAAAATAGCCACCGTAACCATTCAATTTACAGGATATATTTCCTAATATACTTAATACTTTATATGATCAAAGGTATCCGGACACTTTCGGATTTGTACATTTTTTCGAATTTCTCCCGAGAGGCTGGACGAACTGTCCTTGAACTTCAGTAATCGTGTAAGTAGGCTTGAACTGACATCTTACAGTGAAGATTCGGTCTCGAGGGCATTTAGGGGACTGAGCAGAAATTGATGAGGAAGAAAATGATTTGGGTTCACCCCGTTTCACAGAAAGCTGATAATGATTTGCAACTTCCATCAATGGATTTGCTTGCTATGAGCAATACTGACAATACATTTCGTTAAAACACCAGGTATATTCGGGGAAATATAAAGTTTGTTTTAAATACCAAATTTTTTCCTCATGTTTTGGCTGGTAACATGCAGAGTTTTCAACCAAATTGAACGAAACTTGGAGAGCATATGACAACATGCTAGAAAAGGGTTATATTAAAACTGCAAGTGAATGCTTTGAACATTCGAGGAAGTATGAGTATTTTTAATAAATTATTTTAATGAGCATGTGTAAAATATAGTACGGCCTTTATTTTATAATTTGGAAGCCAGATATATAAGGCGACTTATATAAAAATTCCAGTTGAGTTTAGTTTAGATATATTAACGTCCCGTTTTGAAGCAACACGAGGGATATTTTGGGACGGGCCTTGAAATTTGGAATTGTTGTCAGATGACGAGGACGACACCTGATCTGGCACCCCCCTCCAAACTCCCACGCCACACCAACGGGAGGGCGTTTGGCCACTACGTATTATGCAGCTTGCAACAGGCTCAAACATGGCGGATCTTCAGTGGAATCGGGTTTCGAGCCAGGAACCCTCTGGTCCCAAAACCGAGACCTTACCACTGCCACCGAGGCCTTAAAATTCCAGTTGAATACCGTTACGATTAAGAAGGATATCGGCATTGCATAGGGATGAATTTATTTTGTTCTCTAAGAGAAGTTAAATGATGAGGGGTTTTCCACAAATTGATATTATTTTAACTTGAATCTTCGAATAGTAATTTTAATTGTGCACTTAATTTACAAGTGTGCATGTTTATTCAGCATTTTCAACATTTATACGATTAAAAAAACTATTCGAGGTTTCAAGTTTAAAAATAGCATAATTTTTTTGAAAACTCCTCTTTATGTAGCATCTCGTCAAGAAAAAGTTCAGCTCACTACAAAGCTGATATCTTTTTGAATCCTAACGGTATTCAGCTTGAATTTTTTTATGAGCTGCCCTATATCTGGCTTCCAAATTATGGAAGAAAACTTATACTATGTTTCCCACATCCGCAGTTAAAAATTATTTACTAAAAATATTCTGATTTCTTTTAATATTCAAGGTATTTACTTGCAGTTTTAATATAATGCTTTGCTGGCATAATGTCACATATTCTGCACGTTTTGTATAATTTGGTTGAAAACTCTGCATGCTCTAAGCAGAAAACGTGCGGAACAATTTGAGATTTTAAAAAACCCTTTATATCTCTCGGAATATACTGCTATTTTTTTGAAAATACATGCAAATATTGCTCACAGCAAACAAATTCATTGATGGAAGTTATAAATTGTTATCAGATTTCTCTGAAGTGTGTTGCTCAAAATAATTCTTTTTTTCTTTATCAATTTCTGATTAGTTTCCTGTGAGCGAATCTTCACTTCAAAATGTACGTTCAAGCCTAGTATTAGCATAATTGAATTTTAAGGGCAGGTCGTCCGGCCTTTCTGTATAAATTTTTAAACACGTGTAAATCTGAGTTATTTAAATTTATTTAAATTGTAGAAATAATTGAATGACAACTTACAGCAACATTGAAAAGATACTTACCTTAAAACAATGAATAAGATTTTCGAATTTTACTGTCGAAAAAAGGGAAAAAATTTGTTTAATTTTTATGAGAAACTATCGGCTCATTGCATTTGGACTGCTACGGACTGGTTGTTACTTGAAATATACGGTAAACATCCTCTTTCGAATACAATTTCCACAAAAACGATCAATTTAGAAGATATTAACAAAAAGCAAGGAAAGCAACAATAAAGTTTCAAGAACATGAAGCGAAAGTATTAATGCTTCAAAATACTTTCATACAATCGCACAGAAATTACAACAAACTATTGTAGAACAAACGTGCAGAAACCCCAATAACCACGACAAGGATATTTTCCAAAATGCTCATATACATTGGAAGGCCAGTCAAGTAGCTCTCGAATCACTGCTCTCTGATGAATTCCCCACTCGCCATATTCACCAGATGTTGCTCCATCAGATTACTATTTGTTTTAATCCATGCAGAGAGACTTTCCAGGAAAGAGGTTCATTTCTTATGTGTATATATTACTGTGAAAGACCGATATCTGGCAAATATCGATATTCTCCGGTGAATGTCAGTTTCTCCGGTCGGTGAATGTTGATAATCTCCGGTGAATGTTTGCTGTATGTGTCGACATTCACCGGTGAAAGTCGACATTCTCCAATTTCGGTCTTTCACAGTAACATATATAACAAAATAAACAAAAAGGAACAAAAGAGGAAGACTTCTTACTGCGTGAAATTCGTTTGTTCCTTTAAAGATGAGAGAATGTTCTAGCTTGTGATGGAAAATATTTTTAATTAATTTGTCTTTCATTCTGAGATAAATATGCCCTTTATTTCTTCGGGGAAAGGGGTAATCACATCTATATACTTGATGAATCCTTAACAAAAATATTAAGAACCAGGAATTTTTCCCTTATAAAAAATAGCATAACAAATTTTTAAAACCTCACTATGCAATCTTATAAGGTATAATTTAAATTAAGCCTAATGATCAAGATTCTTAGAATCAAGCTTGAATTCCATTATCCGTTGCCACAAAACTTGTTCATAAACTGATTTCTGACAAAATAATTAAAATCCCAGCTAACTGTGATCAAAGACATAAAAACCTCCTTGAGGGACACCTAACTCAGGACAAAAAAAAAGTGCCAAAATAACCGGCAGCAAAGAAAAACCGCAGCCAAAAGGTAGCGGAAAGTCGCACGCATGCGCAGCTCTGTTCGGGACTTATCAGCCAGTGACTTCGTTTCATCCGGAGGCTACATACAACGTCTCTCGATCCGTAGGTAAGCAAGTGCAGGTGAGAGCCCGTTCCTCGAACGCCCCCTCGAATCGTCTGTTTGCCCGGGATTTCGAGCCCTCAACAGGTAGTCGGAGATTTCTCGCCTCTTAGCGCCTGGCGATCGGGAAGGACTAGTTTTTCAAAAGTCTCAAGATTTCAGAAAGGTAATGTTATTTCTCTATTTATTTATGTGTGCATATCTATGACTTTTGTGGAGTGGGTTTCGGTTGAAGATGAGTTCGGAACGTGATAATGGAGCGTGAACGGGAAGAGTTTTTTTCTTAAAGCTAAATTAGAAAATGTATTTGCAGCGTGATATTTTAGGGGAGTTGGTTTATTTAATATCTGAATATGCTTGGAAAAGAAAAAAGTGTGATTTTTCCTACGCACTCTTTTTTTTACGGACGAAATTGAATCTTGTTTCCTGATTTTGATTGATTGAAATAACATTTTCAAACTTTTCTGTTATTTATTAGATTTTAAGTTTGTATTAGCTATTAAAATTAAGTAAGATAGCATGGTGAAAAACACCACGGTTATAGATACGCGAGTTTGCTTTCGTCACATAGTATGGAACAAACGCAACACTTTTAAACTTATGGATGCTACATTTTTCGATAATTCTACTCATTGTGAATACAATTAAATTTAAGGAAATATTTTATCATAAAAAATGACAAATTTGAACCATTTTTTTTCATGATAAAAACATATTTGAATCCTTTTTCTTAATACTCTATTTTAAGCCCTGTGAATAATATATATAACGATTTAGAGTTTATCCATTTGAAACAGTAGTGAATTATTACTTAGAACAAACATATATCTTATTTCTATGACAAAGATTCACGTTTTTAATTACACAAATATGATAGATAAATTTTATAATAAAATAAACTGGATCTCGAAATTTCTATGAGCGAACATAAAATTTTAACAATACAATTTTCGCTCTTTGTTAATGATATCAAAATATTTTATAAAAGTATAGCTCAAACAAAATTTATTATTAAAAAATCAATCTTTCGAATAAAAGAAGGAAGATTTTCTATCATTCTTTGCTTCAAATGCCTCTTATTTGATTTCAAAAAGCAATTAATAATGCTGCTTAAATTACTGATTTCACACGAATAAGATATCCAATTAGTTAAAATAATTTCGAATTATATGCTTTTTATAAGAAGGATTTTCACTTGTGTTTGAATTTAATAAAAGATTAAAGATAATTTCAAACAGAAAATGATTTTGGTGAAGGTGTTATTCTGTTTAATGCAAATAATTTTATATTATTTCTGAGCTATATTTCTAAGATTTGTATTTTGGTGTGTAAAAGTCTTATTAAATGATGAAATAAATATTTTTAAAAACGAAATTTTAATCAAAGAGAAAGACTCATTCAATTGAGTGTTTTTTATTGCGCTTGAAAACACATCTAAAGATGAAAAAATAGAATATTTAATCCCAAATGATCAAATGAAAATAAATATTTAGAAAAGGAGTTTTACTGATAATAAAAGAAATAAAAGACTTGTAGAAGATAGAAAACGCAAACTCTTTATACATGTTACGATGATGTTGAAATATCTCTAAGAGAATTTAACCCTTTCCATAGAATAGATCCAGGAATCAATTTGAAAATATTTTAAACGTAGTATATTTAAAAATAATTTTTCAGACACCATATTAAATGCAATAACGATTCGTATTATGTGTAAGAAATGTTCTGGCAACTTTATGAGTTTAAAAAAGATTTATGATAAATTTGTTTTCTTGGCAACTGAAATATGAACAAAACTGCAAAGCTACGAATGTATATTATATATGAAAAATACCCAAGCTCTTTTTACAGAGAATCATATATATGTTTTTTTTCTCTGGGCGTTTTCACAAAAGATAGCAATTTTGATCACTGATGATATTGCTATTCCTTATAAAGGAATTCTCTGGAACTGAAAAAATAATACTCTCTTTTTCGGGAAATCAATCAGTATGAATATGTCCCCAGCAAAAAATGGCAACTGTCAAGAAAAAAATGTAAAATGTGATATAAAATGTTTCATTTTGTATTTCGCAAAATAATATATTACACGATACTACCTATAATGCTTTAGAAAAATATTTTTAAAAAATCAATTTATTTCCGTTTTCTCTACATCAAATTGAATTAAAGATCATTAAATAAGAATTATAGGATTCATTTTTTTCCAAAAGCTTGATTAGGCGTATTCTTTTACATTTAAAACAAATAGCCAGCTCCGAAAATGCTTCTTTTTACCGTTCTTATGTGTATTATTTTACATTTAAAAAGAATAGTAAGTTTCTAAATTGTTTCTCTCTATCGTTATTATGTGTATTATTTTACATTTGATACGAATAAAATGTTTCTAAAATGTTTCCTTTTACTGCTCAATACTAGCACGCAAATGTACTTTAAGAAGTAATTTAGGAAGTACTCTAAGAAGTTCTTTTGAAGCAAATGTATTTTTAAAGATCATTAAATAACAATTTTGGGCTTCATTTTTTCTCCAAAAGCTTGATTACGCATATACTTTTACATTTAAAACGAATAGCCAGCTCCTAAAATGTTTCTTTTTACCGTTACCATATGTATTATTTTACATTTAAAAAGAATGGTAAGTTTCTAAATTGCTTCTTTCTACTGTTATTATGTGTATTCTTTTACATTTGAAACGAATAGAAGGTTTCTAAAATGTTTCCTTTTAGTCGTTAATACTAGCAAGCAAATGTACTTTGTTGCTTAAGAAGTTACTTTGTGTAGATAGAGAATTTTTTAAATTTATTTTTCAAACACAATAGTCTTGCCACCAATAACAAAATAACAATCATTAGTACTGTGTTAAAAAGTTAATAATACTGATATGTATATATATATAAATTTCTTGAAAATTCAAAAATTACATAAACACAAGAAAAATCATATTAATTAGCCCCCGTATCCTGAATAATTATGATTCTTTACTAATATTTATAGCACTAACATTGCTTAAATTTATATTTTAATTTACAATTAAAGAAAAATAATGTATCTAATCGTAGCCAAAATGTTATTGAGTACGAAGGGAAAAAAAGAATTTTATTCATGCAAAAATGTTCCAGATTCATGCTTAAGTGTGTTTCACAAATTTCATATAAACTGCAGAGAAGTTAACTTGCAACAATATACCTTTTGCGATAAACAAATTAAAAACTAAACTGCCAAAAAAATTCAATCTGCAAAATAATTTGAAAATTAACTCATATAAGAATCCCTAAATGTAATTAATATATTAACATATTTTGCCCCGGTAGCTTAAAAATACGTCTAATGAAATGCACAAATGATGAAATGAATGTCACAATATGAGAAGTATAACGTCGGTTAAACGAGACTCGCTGTTGGCAGTTGCAGTGCAAAATGTCTTAAAATAATAAACAGTGTAGATAATATTCAGTAACCTTTTATTGCATCCGATTATTTTTTCATTGTAATTAAACATTTGTCCGACGTCTATAGAACAGTTAGAATAAAATTTTGCCCCGGTCGCATAAAAATACGTCTAATGAAATTATAAATCACAATATGAGAAGTAAAGCGGCGGTTAAACGAGACTCGCTGTTGGCAGTTGCAGTGCAAAATGTCCTAAAATAATAAACAATGTAGATAATATTCAGTAACCTTTTATTGCATCCGATTATTTTTTTCATTGTAACTAAACATTTGTCCGATGTCTATAGAACAGTTAGAATAAAATCGCAATTTTTTTTGTATGATTTCTGAATGTGTAACAATAAATAATATTTGACCACTCAAAAACAGCAGAAGGATAAATAGAAATATTAGTGTATATAAATAATAAAGCTAACTGATAGTGATTGCAATTATGCGCATGCAGAAACTAGTAATTTTTTAATTATGAATTTATAATTATTTAGGTCTTTTAATATCTGTTTCTTGAAAATGTATCTTCTGCAGTAAAAATAAAAATCCTCAAGAGAAAAAAAAAATACTTCACTTGGAGACATCACTTTAAGATAAATAAGGCATTGCTTCCTGTAGATGCTCTACGAATTTATAACTGTTTACCCGTTTAGGTACTGGATTAATTTACAAGCAAGCTTTTAACTGTATTTTTCCACCAATCCGTTGCAGAACAAATCGAAGAAAGCAGAACATTCAGCCATTAACAGCAAATCACTTTAATTAATTCAACTACAGTGATACCTCGAGATACGAGTTTAATTCGTTCCGTAACCTTGCTCGTATGTCAATTTGCTCGTATCTCAAAGCAATTTTCCCCATTGAAATTAATTGAAATACCATTATGTTAATCCGTTCCAGCCCCAAAAATGTTACCCCTAATTGCTTTTGTTACGTGTTTTTGAATAAGAAAAATGTATTTATAAATGACAATATTGTATAAAAACATAATAAAAGAGAATGTAAAGCAAAAAAACTGGTTTTATGAAGTGTACATACAACGTACCGTTCCTCGTATCTCAAATGTCGCTCGTATTTCAAAACAAAACTTCGCTGCTCGACAGCGCTCGTATCTCAAATAACTCGTATGTCAGGGCACTCGTATCTCGAGGTACCACTGTAATTTAATTAATAATTAAAATAATTTCTGACATCAGCTACCGTCTTCTACCTGCTATCGAAACTCCGCCTTTTGTCTTTTTATGGGTGTTGTTAGGAAAAGCGGTCATTTTACGAAGATGATTAAAGCTTTGATTAAAGCTGTACTTTCAAGTACCGACTAGATATATAGGATTAAGAACACGAGAGTATGTAAGGTGTTCATTGGCTCATTTCAAATTTTGGAAGTTGTTTTTATAATAAGTCTCTTCTGCGTATAACACTTTGATATAACTGTCTATTTATTGAATATACGGAAAGAGTGTTTTAGTTGATCCTTTCGCTGAAAATTTAAAAGGATTGTTTACATTATTGATAATTTTACTGTTATAAATTCTTTATTATCCGACAATCAAATTCGTTTTCATGATTGGGTTCGAATATATTAATAATACGTAAATGTTTCCTAATCTTTTATTGTAAATATTTTGTTCTTGGAATATTGTATCGACAGTAAATGAATGTTTATTGGTAAAACATTCCGTTCGAAAATGTCAATAATAAACGTATGCTTCATGGCTGTTTATTGTAAGTACAATCTCATTCGATTACATAAAAAATATATGTCTAGTTCTTGTAAAAGAAGTGGTAATTAATATAATTTAATAAATTCAATATTTTTAAGTTTCTTGCATTGGTCAAATATAATCAATTTTTTCACCTTGCAAAATATACCAATTAAATTGGAAAACAACTCGTATTGTCTAAATATTAATGTGAATTCATTTTGTCTATTCATGCTGAAAATTATTTGGTAGGTTAAACTTTTTACAAGTTTTGTACAGCATTGCTGAACAGTTGGTGGTAAGAAAATCCGTCTTCACATTTATACATTTTCCTTTTTCATTATTCATTAATATAGAGTAAGGGTGGCGATTTTCGACCATCATTAATCATCCTTTTTTCTATAATTTCGACCATCATCCATTTTTTTTATGTAGAGTAATAGAGAAGTGATTTCAATAAAAAGAAGTAGTAGTATATTTTTGCAGTTAATTTATCTCCAAAATAATACAATTCACTTTAAAATACAATATGTAGCATAAAAATTGTGTCATCGGTCGAATTAAGGAAACAGTTTTCCTAGATTGGACCACCGGTATTTCAAATTGAACAACCAATTCTTTAAGTACAATTAAATCAAAAGTAATTTTTTGTTCTTCAAATTCACATCAGCACATAATGTATGAACCCAAGTATTCACCATTTTATGCACTGTATCAGTTCTTCTTCTTCCTTTTTTCCACTCATATGATACAAAGATACGTAACCTTATTTTTTTTCTTTTAATCAACATTTGATGTCTTTAATGTCCTTCCTTTCTCCTTTGGCTTGTTTCACTTCCAATTTATGAGGATTACTAGAGGTGATAACTGCTTTCTAGGCTATTTCCTCGAGTTCTAGAAAATAGTCCCATTCATTTAAGCATTCCAATTTAGGCCACAGTTTATAGCCAGTCTGACAAACTTTTGGACAAAACAACAACAACAAATTCATCTAACCTTATCTTTACACTATTTTAATGAAATTTTATAGGAAATGGTAGTCAAGCAATTTTCCTCTCTAGAATACAATGACATATTTTGATACTTTATTTCAAATCGCGTAAAGTCTTTTAGCCTTTTGTAAAAATATTTTATTGATGATATCTAAATATTATAACTTGTTCTCCAACTGAAACTACATAGAGCTTTCTCTAAAAAAATTATTCTAAACTGCATTTATATTGTTGCAACATAAGTTGCCTATTTTACGGCCAAATACTTAATAGAATTGAAGTTACAATACCGGTCCAATCTAGACAACGGTCGAAATTCGTCATTTCTCTCCTAATTCTTATCACATTTCAGGACAAAATTATTAATCTAAACTATAAACATGGGTTACTCTCATATAAGTTGGTATTTCTATAACACAATTTTTTTCTAAGTGGTTAAGAAATGCTTGAGAATTGGAGAAAGCCCACATGGTATCCTAGAACTCGCTTTCTCTCTAACATGGCTTAAGAATAGGGGAGAAACTTTAGTGCAAGCTTTAGCAGATGGCGTTTTCTAATAGATTTTTTTTTCACATTCGCTTAAAATTTTTTAGATTTCATTCGATGAACATAAATACAGTGTAATTATTTTAAATTCTTAGTTACGGTTCTTGTATTTGCTTGTTAAGTAGATATAGAAAACGAATATTTATGATAAATTTCTGAAATATTTCGAATAGAATATCAAGAATGAGATTTATTTACTCACTTTTTATGGCAATACAAAAGTAGTTAATAATGCATCTCTGGTAAATCAGTTCGAAATAAAAGCATTTTATTATTTCATTGTCCAAATAAATACCCAATACTTCCAACGGCAATTAATTAGGTTTGTTCCACTTCTTTGGTAAACCATAATAATCAATGGATAGTAGTGATTGATGTCGACAAATATATTGTGTGTAACGATCCAAATCCTTTGCCAGTATGTCATTGTTCATATTATCATTTTCCTGATAACTCAATATTAGGACTTGCGTGTTTTTATTGCTAAGGACACTTTCATTGTATCTTTATCATCGATTTCAAGGATATTATATCCATTTTTTATCTCATTTTCACGCTTTTACAGTGTGTTTTGCAGCTAAACACAGATCTTATGCATCGAGTCAAAACGACGAACCAGTCATTGAACTTTGTATTATACAGTTAAACAATGAATTATGGCGTAATTTAAAATCTTCATCATTCTATGTCTTATTTTCATCTCAATAATTCACAAATTGAAAAGATTTCGAATCAATAAAACGAAAAAAGAATCAGATAATATGAAAAAATTTTAATATAATAAAAAGTAGAAAATATTTTTTATATCAAAGTTCTCGAGTCAAACAAAATTTTTAAAAACTTGTTAATTTTTCCGTTGCTGATGGAAATATATTAAGGTAATCTGAATTTTAATGACTTCATAATGTATTTTAATTTTTAATAACTGATCGGAATTTTCCTTTTTATTATAATTAACTTTATTAAGGTTTTTTTTTTGTTTCTTCCTCCACATTTCTAAGTAAAAAAAATATTTTCTACTTTTAAGTTCAGTAACAAAAGTATGTTTCTTTTAATTTATTAAAAATATATTTTAAAAATTTAACGAATAATAATTATTAAAAATATAATATAAAATTTTCAGAATTAATCCATTATTATAATTATTAAGGAAAGGTGTAGCTAATTTTCTTCTGAAATACATGCCAGATGGCGTATAATGTATTTTAACTTTAATGTATTTTAATTTTTAATAAATTATCCGGAATTTTCTTTTTTTATGATAATTACTGTAAATTTATTATCTTTTTTTGTTTTTCGCTCCACATTTTAGAGAGAAAAAAAAATTTTCTACTTTTTAGTTCAGTGACAAAAGTAATTTGTTTAATTTATTATATGTAAAGTTTTTTTTTAATTTATTAAAAATATTTTAAAAATTTCACAATTAATGATTATTAGAAACATAATATTAAATATTTATATAAATATAATGTGTAAACATAGCATAAATATAATGTATTTAATAACATAAACATAATATAAATATAATGTATTTAATAACATAAACATAATATAAATATAATGTATTTTAACTTTAATGTATTTTATTTTTTAATAAATTATCCGGAATTTTCTTTTACATAATAATTACTGTAACTTTATTAAGTATTTTTGTTTTACCCTCCACATTTTTGAGAAAAAAAATATTTTCTACTTTTTAGTTCAATAACAAAAATAATTTGTTTATTTTATTATATCTAAAGTTTTTTTTAATTTATTAAAAATATTTTAAAAATTTCACAAATAATAATTATTAAAAATATAATATAAAATATGTCAAAATTAATTCATTATTGTAATTATTACGGAATGGTGTAACTAATTTTTTTCTCAAATACATACAAGATAGCGTCTCTCATACGAAATCCATATTTAATTAAAATTAATCTTCAACCGATAATTAAGTTCTGAAAATAGCGCATAAGCATAATAGTTCCGCCTCTGCATTTCTGTGCAAAAACGAATCCTTAGAGTAAACCTGACTTGCAATCACAGTTTGTTAAAAGCTTTTCGAATGACATTTAACACATGCATTGAATCTAAAAGAAATAGATTACAAGGAAATTAAAAGATAAATCCTAAGTGATTAAAAAACAAAAGCTTTAATTGTTTATTATATAAAACTACAAAAACTTCTGTGTCAACTAATCTCTACTAACTAGAAAATCAACCGTCATGGTATGACGGGTGCAAATAGTATTCATCGTAAAATATTCATGAGTGTAAAGTATAGTAAAAAACATATACGAAATATGTATATAATAATTCAATAACGATGAAATTCTCAGCTTGTCGAACGGAAGTCAAAAGTTAAAATTTCAAAGGAATTCTTTTTCGAAATTCTAATCAAAACAAAGCACTTCTCTGCTTGTGAAACGTTTCCAAAGAACATTATCAAATTACATCATCACGATTGCTATAAATAATCAGATGCATCGTGGCGTCTAAACTATACCACGCGCATGATATACCACTGAAGTAATTTACTACTTTCTATTAGAATTAATTTGAAATATACGAATAATATAATTTAAAATTTCTCGAGAACTATTGATCATAGGGAGATAAATTTTATATCAATCGACTGAAAATTTTATTTCACTATTTTAGAGCTATTAAATTTGAAATTAGAACGACAATTACTCTTTTAAATTTAAAATTACTGAAATTTAGGTTCTCTTAACAATGAAATAATACTGTTTAACGTCTCGCAGTTCTATGGCACGAGTTTTATTGTTGGTGACGTCAGAGCGTTACCGAGAGACAGATCTGGGCTATTATATTAGCAATAATAAAGGAGAATGTATGTGTGTCTGTGTGTTGGTCCTCTACAGGGCAGACCGCTAGACTTAGAGCTACGAGATTTGGCACTAACATACTTTGAATGGTGGAAAGTGCACCTCGGAGCCCCTTTTTGTAGTTTCAATTAAAATTTAATTAATTAAAAATTAAACTAAATTTTGGCGTTTTTCCTTAATATCTTCCGAAAATATTACAGCAGAAAAATTATTTTTACACCATCTGAAAATTTAAAAAATTATCTTTTAAATCATATCAATAATTTTATCGTACGAGTTTTTCTCTAATTTTAATAGTTTTTTAAAAATATTTTTTGGCATAATTTACATCAATACTTTTCATTGTTGCAACGCATTTGAAATCGTTTTCATTGTTTAAGCAAATATTTAATTTCGTGTTTCTCTCCCATTGTTGAAAGCTTAGAAAATATCTTACTGGATTTTACTTTCTTCTTTTATCTGATAAATCTTTCTGTCAAATCTGTAAAGGAAGTCCTCAAGATAGTAAATATATAATGAAATAATCCAGTGAACTTTAAGATTATCGTTGCTATGTTTTAAATATTTTTAACAGCGTGTTTTAAGCCAATTAGCATGCTGCTGGACGTAAAATGTGCCGCGCCAATTTAATGATAAAATTAAATGAGTATTTTACGTTAATGTAGACAAGGAACAGAACAAGTGCAAGGCTACGAAAAGAACGCGGGTTAAATGTCCATAGCAATTTGAAGTTTAAAACTACTTTATTAAGATAGCCCTGAATTTAAAATTATGCATCAGAGATTGAGTTGAAATTTTATTTCCGGCGATCAAACTGGTCGCCGAATTCGGATGCTAATAAATAAAGGAAATATAGAAAAAGAAGTCACGCAGCCCATGAAATGAGTTAATGCAGCAAGGCAATTTACACAATGAAGATGCTGATTTACAAGTTTAAAAAGTGACAAAAATTAAAATGGCTAAAGAAATGCAAATATCCACAAGACTTGAACCCTAATGAAACTCACACCATTTGGATTTATTTTCTGTATGCTTAATCATTTTATTTACTTTAATTTTTTCTAACATATATTTAATTTTCGTATCATCGGTCTAGTGCTAAAAGTAACCAAGAAAAAATGAATAATTAGTTAAAGTGTTCTTGCTTTTTAGAAATGTCATATCTATAACAGCAAAATCACTCATATATATATATATATATAATATTTTCGTTGTTGTAGTCGTTAAATATAAAACAGGCCGAATTATTAACTAATTTTCTTTTATTATGGGAGAGTCACGGAATGTACGTACATTTCAGTTGAAGTTTTTAAGCCAAAAGAGAACAGAAGATCCCTGCTTTTTCTCAGGTAGGGATTTAACAGATAGACGTGATCAAAGTGAAGGGAATAATAACCATTTTTATTATATTAAGTAAGTGTTTTAGGGAAAATGCATGGCGGCAATAAGTCGCTGATTTCGCGAGTTATGTGCGAGTGGAAACGATTAAAATATTCTTTTAGTAATAAATATGCCAAAACGAGAGATTTAATATACCTCCAGAGCAGGAAGTAGAACGAAACTGGAGTTTAAGAAAAGTGATTTTTGGAATACATTAAGACTTTAAAAGATATGATATTAGAATTTGAAATAAAATTAAATGAGATTATTACATATATATACCACCAGTACACAATATATGCTGCACATATATCGATTTGTACAATTTTTTTATACCGAGATGAGATTTTAAAACAACAGGAACGGCATTAACCCATTTTTGTTTTGACTTTGTCACTTTTACCTGGATATCGATGATATATAGTGTGTATTTTAGGAGCAACTACCTTTTAAATGGACACAAAATCTTTATTTCTTCATTAATATTCGAAACATCCCATTGTCTCTTGTTTAGAAGAAATTAATAAGACATTTTTGAATTCATTATGATCAACTAGCATTATGGATATTTTCAAACATTTCAAAAAGAAATTAAGATGTTCACATTATTATATAGCTGAATTAAATCAAATTCGTTAGCCTTCGGTAGGGCCAAATACAAACTCATCTGCGAGATTAAAAGTTAAATTTTTGCTTAGGCTTAAGGAGAAGCTTATCAAACTGAATTATCTGTCATACAAAGCTATATTCGCGTTTTTAAATAACTTTTTTTGTATTTCCTTGCAATTTCAAGTATCAAAATGTCCAGAAATTCAGGAAGGAGATGTCGTTTATTTTCCCGTAAGGTTCCTTAGCTGACAACTGTTGTCGTTGAGAGCCGAAATTAATTCGACACTTTTGAAACAATTTATTAGAAAAAACGAGGAATATAATCAAATTAGGGGTTGGGACACAGGTATACGAAATTTTGCAGGTACATAAAAAGAAATATTGAAAAATATTTGAGAAATAAAAAAAACTAATTGGGCGCGACTCATCTACCAAATTAACGTGTCCTTCACGTACAATAAAAGAACACTAGAGAAAAAACAGGATACCCTAGTGTGAGTGGTAGGGAGTCGGGAAGCTACTAGAGGTCCCACACCTTCCTCGGTAAAATCTGCACTTAGGCACAAAAAAAATGGGTGCTTCATCTCACAAATTAGATGAGCCCGACGGAAGGTAAAATAAAATCTCATGTCAATTTTTACTACTATCCAAAGAAATTGAAATTCAACATCATTAAATCGTCATTGTGATCGTAGAAGATATGCAGAAAGTTTCAGGAACTCGTACCATGAGAATATATACGTATCTTCCTAGAAGATATCGACCTAAGAGCATTTTTCGGATTCAGAGATGTCTAAAACATTAAGATTCATGAATATCTTGAAGTCGAATTTTTTGAAGATCGCAATATTTTCTCTTTGCATACTTCCTATGGGAGAAAATAAATAAAAAATGCCGTATTATCTTCCCTACCAATAAACGAATTCAACAATAGAAACTATATGCTTTGTAAAGCTTAAAATATTTCCCTCTTTCAATTCGGAAGTTTCTATTTTTGAATTCATTCGAGAGCAAAACAATTTCATGCAATAGAAAGAATCATCCATGTTGTTTTCGTTTGTCTTGTAGCTTTCTTGGGTTATTTTGAATTCATCCGAGAGCCTTTGAGAAGTCTGTTATACTGTTTGACAAGTATCGCGTGTCTGATTTGAGTATGGCGAGAACTCTCATTTTAAAGGCATCTCTTTCAAGAAAGCAATATAGAACCCTCAAAATAGAGGAATTCTTTTCTTATAACCTCTCTTGATTCTCTTATTTGAAGACAAACTCGAATATTTTCAATTCATCCATTGATAAGAATAGCAAAGAATGTAGTAAATAACATTTAAAACTAAAATAAAATATGTTATTTTCTTTCTTCAAGCAATCTTTTCTCAATACCTAAGAAATTTAACAATATATTCTTCATCTGAAATTCTTCTGGAATTTTATCTTAAAATTAAAAGTTGCAATCAAGTTATAATTCATTCATCGACATTTTATTTATCAAATGTGAAAATTCATGTGCTACGGCAAACTAGTGATACTTGACCCTATTTTTACTTTCTTTTATATTTTTTGAATATTTGAATTGTAAGTATCATGAAAGGATTTGGTTTCAAAAATGATATATATACTTATGGTAAATTGATATCTCATTTTAACAAAAAATAAATACATTTCATGAAACCGCGTAGAGTCAGGTATCCCTAACCTTTAGGATATTTGACCCTACCTGAAAAACGTACTTAAATTCTTTTGATAATTTGTGTGTACTCAAAATTCAGATATCAAGTTATAACTACTGAATTGAAAACTTCTTTATTATCAAATAATATTGATAAAACTAATATAAAAAAATTAAATAATATGAATACTATAATGCAGTTGTTATTAATACAATCTAGTTAATAAATTAAATTTATTAAGTCATTACATTAAAATTAGTTATTAAATTGAAT
Source organism: Araneus ventricosus (assembly GCA_013235015.1). Classification (NCBI taxonomy): domain Eukaryota; kingdom Metazoa; phylum Arthropoda; class Arachnida; order Araneae; family Araneidae; genus Araneus; species Araneus ventricosus. Next base: position 3,882 of record BGPR01005217.1, on the reverse strand, counting down.
TAGTTAAAAATTTAATAAACAATTAAAATATTAATTAAATAAAGGAAAAAAATACAGCAATGGAACTGGAAACCTAGAAACGTCATTAACGCGAAAAAGAATTGCTGGTTTTGAAAAATAAAAAAAAACAGAATAGCACCAAAACGCAAAAAAAAATCTAAAAAATGTTGTACAAAACAAGAAATTGAGAAACTTAATAGACTTATCCGGTTCTTCTAATATTTAAATAAAAATAAAAGCAAAAGAATAAAAATATATTTTATGAGAAAATTCAAATCAAGAAAGAAAGACAAACTCAAAAGAAATGGCAAAACGTTAAATAAAACCAAACGATGAAAAATAACTCGAGAAAAAGATTTTTATTCAAATAATAAATAAATAAATCTTTCTCAGGCGAGGAAAAAACCGACTAATTAAATTTCAATCCTTTTTAAAATTCTTAATAAAATAATTATTTCAAATTATCACATTTGAAAGAAATTTTATTCATTAAATAATTACTAACAAGCAATTTTTAAATAATGAATCTCTATATTTGAATTTCCAATATTTCCGATAAACTCCACGTACCAAAAAACTTATCCCAACCACAAAATGTGCTTCTGCCGATTACGACATCGAAGCAGCAATAGCTTTTGATAGGGTCAAGTATCCCTAACTATTTAGCGTCAAATATCACTAACTTTTTCGGAATAATCTAAAAATTAAACCACTTAGATATTGCATAACGTCGTATATCAAATTATAGCTAAAAGTATGCTTAAAGCTCAGAAATATTTTAATTCATAATATTTTCAATAGCAAACTTCCTATCCACTGAGAAATGAAAAAGTGAAAAAAAATTTCTGGATACCCAAAACATATTTGTCTATAGACCATTACGATGGCTTTTCAGATTGGAATGAAAATCCCCTCCAATAGACAATGTGACCAAAGGTCAAATAAAAATGTCACACACCAATTATCTCACAATCTGATAAAATCGCGTAGGGTCAAGCACCTCTAGTTTTCCCTATTATATGAAATTTATTCTGCAGATAAAAGCGTTCGACTTTCAATTAAAGCAGTGGGAATTTCCTCCCTTCGAATTTTCCTCAGGAAAAATGTGGCTGTAGCAATCTTAAGTTTCGACATATAGTAAAGAAAATCATGCATGTATGTCAACAACATCGATTAGACCACTGGATTCAAAATCTGCCACAACCTTCAGTTTTGGTATGAATGATTCGTACTAAAATTCATTTATCTAGTTTGTTACGTTGTACAGATATCACGTTCAAATAAACACAAATAGCCCGTTAAAACGATAATCAATCTGTTGATGAATTTAGCTCCAAATTTGATACTTTGATACAGATCTGTAATTCTGATTAAAAACAATATACCAAATTCAATCTAGGAATCTCAAATTCAATATGGCTTGTTGCCTTCAGTTATTGTGTTCTCGTGAACAATGATGGATGGCGTGCAGACTTCCCTATATAAGGATTTGATCCAAAATTTGCTTAATATACAATTTAGGTGGAAGCATCGCACACAGAATTTAGGTGAAAGGACCGCACACCAAGAAACATCAGTCCACTTACGTTTTCGAGTTATCATGTTCACAGGCAGACGTAATTTCAAAATATATTTTTTCGCACACAGTGTGGCGTTAACCCTAAGGTCCGATTTATAAATGTTCTTTTCAAGAGATCAAATGAAATGTCCTTTTCGCATTTTCCAATTATTTATTTGGCGAACACTAACACAACATAAACATATTCACGAACACGTATTTCACACAACAGAACATTTATAAAAATGACATTTTAAATCGGCAGATCACCGATTCCATTCTTTTTTTACTCATTCGTTCATGTTTTTTCCAGGCTAATTGAATTCCCCATCAGATAGGGAGAGTGCATGCTAAAAATTTACCTTCTTAGGGATTACTGTGCCTCAAATTGCCACACACAGATAGGTAGAAATCAGAGAGATTCATGAAATTCTCTTGGTTGAATTTTTTGACGGTTAAAATACCTCCTCTTTCTTTACTTCGTATACCAGAAAAACCAATAAAAAACAAACCATCAATATATTTTTCTCTTCTTATATTTAAATACAACGGTAAAACGATATATTTTGTAGTCCAAAGCTTAAAATATTTTCCCTCTTTCAATTCAGAAATTTCTATTTTTGAATTCACGCAAGAGCAAAAACAATTTCTTGCATTGGAGAGAATCATCCACGTAGTTTTCGTTCGTCCTGTAGCTTTCTTGGGTTATTTTGAATTCATCCGAGAGCCTTTGAGAAGTCTGTTATACTGTTTGACAAGTACTGCGTGTCTGTTTTGAGTATGGGGAGAACTCTCATTTTAAGGGCATCTCTTTCAAGAAAGCAATATAGAACCGTCAAAATAGAGAAATTCTTTTCTTGTACTATCCGAAGGCAACTTCGATTATTTTCAGTTTTTGAAAGTTTCGTTTATTGATAAGAAAGGCAAAGAATGTAGTAATTTACATTGGAACCTAAAATAAAATATGCTATCGTTTTTCTTCAAGAAAAATTTTTTAAATACCTGATAAAATAAAAATTATTTTCTTCATTTAAAATCCTTCTGGGATTGTAGATATTGCAGTTGAAAATAACGACAAATATGCGATTGATTCCTAGAATTAAATTTTGTTTATTTTAACTCACATATATTTTTATATGAAATGAATTCTTCGCAATTCTAAACTAGCCCATAAAGCATGTTCTTCCTTTTCTTATTAAATTATTTATTAAACGAGTATGTGTTTTGAATATTTTTCCTTAAGCCGATTTTGTTCAAAATTTGATCCAGATCTACAATTTTTTTGAACAAATAACGTATTGAAATTTATCTGCCTAGTGTGGATGGTTTTTGAGTAGTCACTTACTCATATATGCGAAGAGATAGACCTATAAAATGTCATCTAATTAACGGATTTGGTTTAAAATTTGATGCAGATCTGTGATTTTGGCGATACAACATTACGCCAAATTTCACATACGTAGCTTATTTCATTTTCAGTTATCGTGTTCGTAACACACGGATGGAACGATAGAAAAACAGACTTCTCTTTGGCAGATTTTGTTTAAAATTTGATGCAGATCTGTAGTTCTGACACGAAGAAGGCACACCAAACTTCACTTGCCTATGTCATTCCTTCTTTGAGATATCGCGTTCGCAGACAGACAAACATAATTCTAAAAATGTACTTTCTTATGTCAAAGAGCTCTTATATCTGAAGATTCATCAAACTCTTGAGGTGGAAGATTTCGACAATTGTGGTAGTCGATTCTGGTTCAGTAACCTGTCCAATTACTGAAACAATTATTTATTTATGTTTAAGTTACACACGGAGAAGTTTGCAGATATAATTTCCAAATTAAACAAAACGAGAGTTGTTCGCTAACAAACTATCTCGGTTGAACACTTGGTCTCTACTAAATATTCACAGCTCCAGAGGGCGCTGCCTCTGCCGCCAGAGACAATCAGTTACAGTTAATGCCACAGGAGCAACTACACAATAACAATTCTTTACCTTTGTATATTTCAAATACGCGATGGTATGAAAAATCTATGCAGGAAGAAAATGCAAAAAAAAATACTGAACATGAACAACTCAAAATGTTTCAATGTAAAATTTTATTGTTCAAGTTTAAACAAAAAAAGCTTACTGAATATTCTACGTAGTATAATCTTCAGTAAACTTTCTTCAGTAGAATCGACTTTGATTTTACCACATAGTTAAACGAATCTATTGCAATCAATCGTGGACTGAAAAAAATTTTAAATCGTTCACAGATTCTGAAACTTTGATATATACATTCATAAAAGATACAATAATCCTGCCACTGCAATGGATGCATATA
>BGPR01005216.1:74202-97491 GCA_013235015.1 Araneus ventricosus | reverse complement strand
TTAAAAAATTAATAATTTATAATTCATCAAATATGAATTGATCAAGTCATGACCAGCAAAAAAAGAAAAATCTTATTATAGAACGCAGAAATCCTCACAATGCTATGCTTTAAAAATGTAATTTCTCACCATTTTGCATCGTTTGTTCGTCAATTATGAATAAAGATTTCTGGTGCTCCTTTGTTGCCTGCCTAACTTCAGGGTGGTTTAAAAGTAAAAACAGTGTGTTTGCAGGCGCGCATTAATTGACAGGGCGAAACGGTTTTCATTCTAGCTCGATCGTTCGGCATTTCGTATGTTTCTATTCATGATCAAACGCACTGCTCGATTTTCTTCGAATATGGGATGAATCTTTGATGAAGTTATTACGTAATAATATGAGAGGGCAAATGTAGTGTTGTGAAAAGTACGATTTAAGTTGTTAATTGGAAATATAAAATGCAATAATTATCGGAAAAGTCATAAATAGTGTTTAAATACTGTCTACTTTCAGCTGACTGTAATACCATATAATCTTTATAAGTATGGAAATTCATATTTCAGTATCTGTAGAAATATGCTACAAGATTTTTCTAAACAGTAGGCTTCTCCGTTATTCTTATTAATTTATGACAATATGTTCAATAAAGAAGATTTTTCCTTTTTTTTTATAGCACATTTATACAATTAAAATGTAAATTGAAATAGAATTGCTTCATTGAAGCATGTTGGCAAAATTGCGCCGGGCATTTAAATTCAAATTTAGAGATTTCCTTTCTTTAAGGTATCCGACTACGTTCGGAGGCCTTTTTTTTAAATAATGATATTTGAAGCAATATTTTTGTATTTTTATATGACATTTATGTTAAAACTTAATAAATCATAGAAAAAAGTTAAATGAATTAAATATATTTTTAAAAATTTGAAAAAACTTAAATTTTTTTGCACTAAATTTGACCTTTTTTCAAACACCCTCGTTCAAAAAGAAATTATCAGAATGATAAATGCTTTAGCATATATAATCCTTCAACCATTGGCTAGGTCCTGAAGCAAAAGTTTTACAATGTATCTAAAAACATGTAAATTATAAGAGTTTTAGTGTGAAATCAAGAATTTTGGCCTTTTTTCAAACCTGAAAAGATACATAACTTTTTAATGGAGCATTATTTCACTTATATTTTGGTTCATGACCTAGACAATATAATAAATAATATGTATGCCAAATTTGAGACGGATATTTTAAGTTGAATTTTAGTTATCGTGTTTGAAAAATGAAAATTTTGCAAAAAATCACATTTCGAGAAAAATGAGTTTAAAGTTTATGTTTTTAATTTACAATGAGAAGAAAAAAGCATTTTTCTTCAATACTCCCCAGTTTTGTAGGCTAGTCCTTGGTTTTTGCCAGCTTAGCACATTTTTTAAAATTTTCTGATTGGAAATTTTGTTTTGTCATTTTTTTGAGCCTTATGTGTCATTATCGTTTTCTATCATTCAGCCGCCATCGATAGATTTGAATATTGTTTTTCAGTCAAATAACTTTATAATGCCTATTAGTTGATCTAGAGATACTTTTAGTGATTGATATTGATCATAAGTACAATTTATGTACTTTTTCTACGTTTATAATCAAAAATTACATCATTAACGGAGAATCAAGATACTGCAATGATTCAAAATTGCCTAAATTTGCAACAATGTCATAGAATACAAAGAAATTCACACTGAAAATCTTTCAAAATAATACCTGGTATATGTAAAATAGTATAAAACAAAAATAAACAATAAAATTTAAATATATTAAGTAAAAACAATGAAAATTGCTTCTTTATCGTATTATTTACCACTCCATTTTCAACTGTCAAGTTCTACTAAAATGTCTCTAATTTCACTTCTGATCATCATAGATGTAAAATAAAAACTGTTTTGAAAACTAAAAACAATAGGCTTTCAGATAAGACATTAAAAAAAAATTATGATTTTCGGTCAAAAATGGGTTTTCGAACGTATGCGGATACCTTAATACAGCTCTAGGTTCTGGAAAACGATACAACTGCTAATGAAACGAAATATAGAATGAATAAGTAATTTTTTTTTACTTCCAGAAGTTTTTCTTCTAGTAGTTTTTCTTGTAGAAATTATATCTTAGTTTTAGATAATGATGACTGAGCCAGCATAAAACACTTTACATTTCCCAAAAGAGCCATGCCCCAATCTCGCATTGTTTCGAAAGAACAGGAATCTTCATTAAAAATGTCAAATGTCAATTCGGAAAATGTCAACACGGGTCTGAAATCATGCATGGTTAAAAAACAATCAGTTCGGAACATTGGTGTAGTGGAGCAGGAATACATAAATAAGGAAAGGCTTCCTCAACACAGCACGATCTTCTTCCTACCTTTAATTTCGAATACATTATTGATATTCGAGTTATTAAAAGTAATAAACGTCTGTAGAGCGGTGGCGTAAAGGGGTGAAGTACTTCTCAAACTGAACATATATAATTTTCATTTTCGACATTTTATTTATATCATGGTTCCATTTTCAAGTTGAAACAATTTTACGTTTTAAATATGAAAAAAAAGACATAATTTATTGTGAAATGATATCCTGCTTTCCTTCACTTACTGAACTCTCTTCTCCCCAATCAAAGATAATACATAGGTAATTCAATCAAATCTTCTCGGTCTAGTAGCAGAGTCCGTCCGATGAACCCGAGTGATGGTCGCAGAAATAGCCCGAGTGCTGAGGCCATAGTTCTAACGGCCATCACTGACCACCACCCGACCCCTCCCGTAGGAAGCACGCACCCAAACCATTACTGTTCCCTCTGAAGAAGCGAGACCCTGCTTAATATCTAGCGGCTGCCCATCCACAAATTCGAGGTTCCTTCCAGAGGGCCATGAGAGTTCAAGCATTGCTTAATTTACAACTAAGCCACTGCTCCAAACTCATAGCGATGCAAGGCATATTTCCTGGTTGTAAAACGCAATTTAAAACACACACGACAATAAACCTGGTTCATATTTTACTGCTTTCATTGCGCCATCAAGTTACCAAGCAGCAAGAAAAAATGTAGGAAGCCTTTAGCCCTGGTATAAAAGCTTTTCTAAAAAACTAAAGGAGTGCTTGTTTTATGACTTTGGTCGTAGTACTCTAAGTACTACTTACACACACTTACTGACACACTTCTCACAAACTGATGACAACTCTCAGAACCTATGAACGCTGTTAAAAAATTATTTAAAAATATAAAATACTACAATATGTAAATTTCCTTCTCAATTTTACTACAATCTTACATACAGTAATTAAAATTGATTCTTAATACGAAAAAATTTAAAGTATTAGAAATCTTCTTTCTTTATTACTGAGGAGACTGTTGTGTGTGGAGAACACAAATTTGTGTCTGCAAGAATATCCAGTAGCTTTATTTAATCTTCTGCAGTGCTCAGTCGAGGCGGATTCAAAATTGGTTTTTTGCCGACAATCCTATGTAGAAGGGGACTCAACATTTTTCTCTTAAGTTGATTTTTATATTTTAAATTACCGTAAAAATTAATTATTAATAAATTCACTTAAATTGGTGTGAACTTGTACGAACGCTTTTGAAAAACCTTCAATGCAGAAGGTTAACGAAAGGGAATACGATGATTCAGTAATATTTTTACTCCTATTACACACACGCACATACATAGGGCTATTTTGAGATGACGTGTGTTCGGAGCTTAGTTATATGAAGAATGATTTCCATTCCATCGGAAGGCGTTTAAATGTAAATTCACAGAGTGGAAAACCTGCCTGATTTTATTTCAAGTCCATCTCAATTGAAGTAACGACAGAAGATTTGAGTAATGGCATTACTGACCCGGCCTCCTTTTCCACAGAAAAAGTTAACCGTCTTAAATGCATAAAAGATAAATGCTTGTAATTTAAATTCACATGACTTTTCTCATGTTTGTAAAAATTGAATTTTCCCGGGATTCTTTTTTCACAAAAACAGAGGAGCGTCTTAAATGTTTAAAAGATAAATGCTTTTTGTTTAAATTTACGGGACTTTTCTTACGTTTGTAACTGTGGAATTTAGTAATCAATTCTTCACTCACATGTGGAAGTATTAGAAATTTTAAATTATGTTCAACTGTGTGTTTTCGACTACAATACACTATTGTGCTTATTTCAGAAAGCTTTTTGCAGTTAACTGATCAATGGTTTGTACAGTCGCGGAAAAGAAAAAAAGTATCCATCCAAATTATTTTGCCGTCGTCATCGCGTATTAAAACTAAAGGTATCAATTTTCAGGAAATAAGATATAGTAAAAGATTTGTGGATGTTTTTTTATGTGCTGGTGCCTTTTTCGAACCAGTCATTGGAGGATGATTTAAATATTGCAATTTTTGTATCCATTTATTGGGGCGCATCAAACTAAAAGGAAATAAATCTGATTCGAATAATCGTAAGATACATTTCATACCAGTGCTGCTTAGTTTAGTTATATTAAAGTCCCGTCTTGAAGGAACACGAGGGTTAAGTTGAGACTGACCTCGAATTTTAAACTGTTTTCAGATGAAAAAGGATGACACCTGAGCTGGCACAACTTTCTTAAACTTTCGAACCAAACCAGCGGGAGGATGTGTGATCCCCAACGACTGATTTAACGTGCTGCAGGCCAGCAGAGAAGACGGATCTTCAGCATACCAGCGCGGCATCCACATAAGTATAGAAGTGGAAAGATTCAACTATTTTTTAATTACCCAATCCAAAGTTTGAACCACGGTAGTGCCCATCCAATGCAATTTGCAGTGGTTATATTCTTCAGAAATTTCAATCAATTTGGTTGAAGACGAACTATTTGATAATACATTCTTTGCTCTGCGAGACGTCACGGGAAAAAAATTGTCCATTGGAGACCACATTCTGTTCCATTATATCATATAAGGAATGAAATATTTACAGATACCAATAAAAATGTTACCTGTAATAGTATTGATATATTAGAAGAATATTGTCTGTGTTTGCCAGGATCTAATTGATCTAGGTAACGTGTTTCTAGTTTAATGACCAACAGAACGGACCGCAGTTAAAACTAAATTATATGTTGAAACTTACATGCTAAAGTAGTACTGAAGTACATGCTAAATACCGAAAATAATTTTAACCTTTATTGCTTGAAATTCTATCAAAACATTCAAAAATGAATTGCTACTGAAATCAATTCATTCTTTAGAAATATCTAAGAAAAACGTTTTAAAAATGGTAAATGATATGTCAAGGAACTAAAGCGTTTTCTTCGCGAATATGTGTGTAACAATAATTAATCTTCTCTTCCGCTTTATTTAGTTTTAGTCAATTCATATACCCAAGAAAAGATACTATTACTACTATAATAATGTTTTATTAATTACGAAAATATGGTGAAGGCGCTCACAATTATTTCCCTTTAATTGTGCCCTGATTTAAAGTTTTTGTAAAATGTTAATCTTAAGAAGTGATATCAGTTCAAAATAAGTAAAATTATAATAATAAGTTATGATTTTTGACAGTAATAGCGGAAGATATATTAATAACCTTAAAATTATTTTTATAATCAAGTCACATTACTTTAAAATAAATCTATGAAAATTCAGGGAAATAAAAACCTTAAAGGAATAGTGCATATTTTGTCAGATTATTACATTTGAAACGCATCTTAAATTGCTACTGCTATTTCACACAGAAATAAAAGGAAACTACAGTTTTTAAAATATAAAACCGAAAATAAAATTTTAAAATATCACAAATTTGTAATTGATTTAAATCGCATTTGATAAATGTTTTGAAAAATATTTTAAACATGCCATTCTTATGTTGAGGAATCTTTAATACTAGGTACTTAGCAGAAATCATCGATTTATTCCTAATGTGCTGTTCATAATTCTCTAATATTATAGCGTAACTCTCTGCTACACAATAATTTAAATTTTTATGAATGTAAGGCTAACATCTAGCCGATGCCTGGTTTTGACTGAAATGCTCAACAAATACTGAAAAGGCAAGGATGTGACACATAAAAGACATTTAATTATGGACAAACACAACACACTACATTACATTGAGAAGTTACAAGTGCATCTGCATCAGCAAAGTGAAAACAGAATAACAACAGCTGACGTCAGTTTAGGTTGGCTCTGATTGGTTAGTGAGGAGATGCCATTCTTAACAAATATAATAAATCAAATGGAAATAAAATATCCGGCATATACAACAATAAGCTTTCCATTTGTCCATACCAAAGATGAAACATGGCGTAATTAGATTGGTTTTCATTGTGAATGGATGGAACGAAGTATTAATTCCAATTTCCACAAACAAGAGCGCTTCTATCGTATATCACATGCGAGCGTGAATTCTCTATATATCCTCCTCCTTAGTTATAGCAAGTCAAAAATAATACCTACCTTGACATGTCTTAAAAATGATACGTTTTAATAAACATGCAGAATTGGCGAAAAGGGAATAGTTTCTTTAATGAAGTTTATAGCCATGAAGAGGGCTTAATTTCAAATATTAATGCTATAGTACTGTGTTGATTTAACTCCAGAAACTTGCTTTCTTCAGAGGGTTTAGAGAACGACAGGGAAAAGAATAAACAGTACTTTGCATTTCCATTGTTGTTCTTATCCCTCTACTGTATCTGATGCTACTAATAATACACACCTAGATCTTTTAAATTCTCATAACGTAAAAGCCACATATTCAAATCACATCCGTACCTAATGACTTTAACACTAATTTTCATCTACCAGCCCAGATATAAAAATCTAGGATTTATATTAAAGAAACCCACATTAACCGTTGTACAACTTGCGAAATGAAAAGTTTTGAAATTTTATAAAAAAATTTCTGCAAAATTAAAAGTGGTAAAAATTTTATAACATATATTGAAATCGAAATATTTTATGAAAGTTTCTACAATTATAAAAGTGGTAAATTTTTTAAAAATATTTTCAAATTAACATTTGTAACTATGCATAAGTGATAATTCACTGTGACTCAGAGCTTATTTATTCTTGTCTGTAAAACTATTTAAATACTTACTTTTTCACAAAACTAAATATAGGGAGGGTAAAAAAATCCTTAGCCATTTTAAGGAACCATAAAATAGTAATAAGATTATAAAATAGGGTGCGGTTAAACATTACATGCTGATTGGTGGAGTTTTTTAATGGCATAAAAATTTAATAGAAAACCCCGCCGCTAGGCTGCATAAGGGCAACTTCAGATAAAAGAATGAAATTGTACATTTATTATAAACTTGCAGTACCTAATAATTCAATTAACGATTAGTATAGAAGTTCAACTTTTCATGGTTCAACTTTTTCATTGACGCAGTGATATTTTTCACTACTCGATATATAAGAGATCGAGGCTTTAGGCGGTGCACGGGCTTCAGCTTTTCCAATCACAGCTTCGTCAGACTACGGTTTCTGGACGAAAAAATTATTCAGGCATGACTTAAGAAACATTTTACGGTATCTCACCAAGCGCCTCGACATCACGCCAGCCATCCCAAAACTCGCCAAATAGCTCGTTCAGAACAACAGCCGTGATTATCAGATTTGACGAGAAATCTTCCCTAAAAAATTCAACATTGCAGACCGCACCATGTCTTCCATCAATCGACCTGTTGACAAATCAATCACGGGGAGTATCAGGCGGCGAGTGCTATTTGAAACATTTAACTATCATGTAAAGTTACATTGATTTTCATGAATATGATATATACATCGTTGTTTTTTTTAAATTTTTTTCCTTAGCTACAATTTACAGGTTGTCTACTCTACAGGTGGCCCAATAGCTAATTTCTAAGCCGTCATAGATTGGCAGATACTTCGATTTGGCAAAATACTTTAAGGCATCCGACTAGGTTCGGAGAAAAAAATTTTAAAAAGCATGCACAAAAAAGACTTACAGAGATGAATAACAAAATTAGGCTGAAGAGTCCGAATTAGAAATAAAAATTCATATATCATCAGTGGGTTATGTAAATAATAATTTTTTTCAAGAATTGTAATAAAAATTTCAATGTTAAACAAAATAGTATAATTGAACAATTATGGGACATATTTAATTTTTAATTTCGAATATGTACTACTTCTCAAACTATCCAGAACGTAATAGACCGCAAGATAAAATTAATTTTTTTATGAATAAATATTTCATAAACATTCAAATTTGGAGTCATTGATTTTTTGCAAAAATTATCCTATGTTTCGAACTGAAAGTGACTGTAAAACATGTATTAATAAGGCTATAATAAAATCTGCGGTGTGTGACACCCTCAAAGTATTTTGACACATGTGTACCACATTTCAATTAATTTTAATGAATATTTGTGGAGATATCACGTTTTTCATGGACCAGTTTTAGTAAAATATTCGTTTTTCAGGAAACGCACGTATAAAATATAATAACACATTAGTTGCAATAAATATAAAGGAATAAAATATTGAAGGAGTAGGAATGAAAGCAAAGACTGTTTTAAAATCTTAAACCCTCGACACGAACGACGCATCCTTGCCTTATGGCGAAATTGCTCCTGTAGGCCGAGAGCCTCACATATGCGCTTGACTTTTGGAACAAAATGTTTTCTATCAGATGGCGTTACTATTCTATGTTTCTTTCAAAAGATTGATCCCGTACATTAGTATTTCTCTCTCCGAGGTCAGATTGTAGTCGACCACGTGTCTGTGAATTAAAATTATTTGATTTTTGAGAGTATAAACAGAAACACGTGCTGGCGAGTGTAAATAGAAGCATGTGTTAAAGAGCTCTTTAACTCATTCTGGAGCGATTGGTTTATAGTTTCTCCTTTCTCTTGGGTTGAGATTTTATGGGAGATATTCTGTCAAGGGTTTTATGCTTCTCTGTTTTATTCTTGCAGTTACTGCTAAAAGAACGCGTTAACCTTCCGAGGAGGAAATATGTAAATTTTTAAATGACAAATCTATGGGTTTTTCCGACGATAGTGATAAAGCAATAAATTATTACAGTTCTTTAGATAGTTATGAATCATCAAATTTTGAATTAGAAGAGGATAGTACTATTATATCGATTCCAATTCCGTCATGTCAGTGGAGTCCTAAAATAGAAGATTTTTCAGAAGGCTTTGAAGAGTTAATTATTACAATTTTCTTGAAGTATTTTATAATATTGAATGCAAATGTTTCTTTTCCCTATATTTTCGAATTTTGCATCAATAATCTAGTGCTTATTTCGGTACTTTCAATTATACGGAAATACATTATATTTTTATTTCTTATCATTAAAAATCAAGTATTTTAATAAAACGTTTTTTTATGATTTAGACTATGATATCGTTTACAGCATATTGAAAAATGGTTTCATTTCTATGTAAAGGACACTTTTTATGCATTATTATGAAACGCTTACTATTGACGAAATTTAACGCGTGTTAGGCTTAGCGGGAGAAAATGCTTCGGCGGGTGGGCATAGACATCGCTTGCCAGCTCTCGTCCTGTGGGCACGCTTCCTTCAGCTGGCGTCCGTCCCGAAGGTGTTGAAAATTGCGGCTTATTTTTAGAACATAGACTTTTTCAAAGATTTTTTAGATCATAAAAAGTTCTGCGAAAATAGATTTTTCAACATAATCGGATACCTTAAAGGACATAAAGAATTATATATTATGTTGTTTCAGTCAATAATTGAGTTTCTGAAAAAATATGAAATCAACATTTTTGTACAGCCCCAAACCTATTAATAATGTTTAGCAATCAATTTTTGATACACTTATATTTTATTTAAAAATACTTCCACTCTTCAACGACTAAAATTAAACGACTTAATAGACATTTGAATTTCATAATTTTAAAACCATTCAGCTGTCGCATCGAGCCAGCGCTACGGGTTGATTAGAGGATCATCCTCTTTGCGGCTATTTAATTTATGTAAAATAATATCAGCGATATTGAAATATTAATAAATCAGCCAAGTTTTATTCGCTAAAGAGTAAACATTTTTGTTTAATACCCTAGCGTCTAAAAAATATTTTATTTAATATGACAAATAGGAACTGGGAACTGTATTAAAATTAAGAATTCGTACTTTTTTCAGCAAAGGATTTATGCAATCAAAGAGCATAAATTTAATTCTTTATGTCATTTAAGCTATTTTTCTAACAGGATGGACAGAGCGTATTTACACATTTTCAGAAAGATTTCGATAAACAATTTTAACCCTCTGAAAACCACAGTGCTTTGCAATAAAGTTCTTTTAAAACCCAGAACTGCCGAGGACAGAAATGAAGGTGGGAATACATTTCCCTCCTTCTTCTGGTAAGCAAGAGGTCATTTGCGTCATGGGGGGTTCTTTTACCGTCTCCTTTATCGCATCCAAACCCTTTCTCACTGAATAGGGGTCGTTTACAAATTGTGATAAAACTATATATTTTCAGTAAAATAGTTTCTAAAAGCTTTATTTTAACTGCTGTATATTATTGTAACAGTAAAAGACAAATTTGATGCGAAAACATATTAGATTTTAATAATCATGAAGGTACCATTTAAAAATCATGGTGGAGTCAGAAAAATTTGATCATTTAAGAGTTGTATTTTTTTTATTTCAAGAATGTACTCATGTAGATAACTCACTGTAAGCAAATAATATATTAAATTTATTAAAACCTAAAATAATTTTTATTTATTTAATTATAAAGAAATTTATTTCCAGAGCAATTGCTCAGATTTATTTATTAGTATCTAAAAGAGAAAAAAAAGTTCAAAAGTTGGAAACTATCATTAAGATAAACGTATAAAAAGCAAAATTATTTTCAGAGTAAATAAATCAAAATTTGCTAAAAATTACAGAATTTAAAATTACAAAGCAGAACAAAAGAGGCGACACCGGACAGGGAATATTGTTTTGGGCATGATATTCTCTTTTTAGTTGAAACTTACTATTTATAAATATTGTTGGTATACTGCTAAAAGTAACGAAGTCAAAACCTGTCCTTTTCCTTACAAATACCTTTTGAAGACACACGATTGTAATTAAACACAAAATGCAATTGCTACGAAGAAAAGATGTCGAATTTTAATGAATGTAACAATTAAACCCTGGGTATTCTAATAAACGGGAACTTTTAATTGCATTATTGCTTTAAAAATTACATTTTCTAACTTAAACTGCACTCTGAATATCTAATATCTGACAATATTCAAATGATCTGTAAGATTTTGTTGAAGTACGAATATTTAATTCATTCCATTTATAATTAAGACGGTTTAAAGTATTGGTAGAAAAAAAAATTTAGCTTTGGAAAATACTTTATATTGTTACAAACACAATTTTCTAAAAAAAATCAATGGATTATATATTTTATCAGTAAGACTTTTTAAAGTACCAATATTTAAGTCATTATATTCATAATTAAGACTTTAAAATACTGTTTGGAAAATGAAATACTACAAACGCAATTTTTATTTTTAAAAAGTCAGCACATTTTGTTTACATACTTTCCGATATTGGTTTTATAATAATATATATTAAAAAATTTCCACTCTGAAATTCATTAAAACTAAATAGAATTCATCAATATGAACAAACGATATTTTGTTAATTTATTCCTGATATAAAACTTTCCAATATTCAGGCATTTGAGCAGTTAGAAAGCAGAAAGAGTAACGTAAATTAAGCATCTGCCCTCGAACACTTATTGGAGACATCTATCAAGAGTGACAGTGGGAGGGGAAACATCCATTGTTAACACGATAAGATTGCTCCGCTCCATTTTCCTACCCTTTTGAAAAGGGGAAGGAAACAAGCATGCGACAATTCCGCCGCTCGGCCGTTTGTCTTCAGTTTGCATGACGGACCGGTAAAGCCGTTGTGGCAGTCAGAGGGTTTTAAGGGAACCAAAAATATAAAATTATGCATAAGAGATTCATTTGAAATTATATTCCCGGCGAACAAGCTGGTCGCCGAATGCTGCTATTATAAAATAAAAGTAGGCGGTGGTGCTATAATATAAGATGTATTTAATTACAATTAGTAGTACTCTGTCATCAAATATAGTGATGAAAAGAATGTCAACAATATCAATTAGGTATTTATGGTATTTTTACTCGTGTAGAGAAAGTTCATTTAAGAATAGAAAATATCCCTTAGAAAATGGTACATTTTTATGTTCATACCACTTAATTCTGTAAAGCATTTTTACTCACACAATTGATTTTTAATTTAATATTGAAATTTAAGGTAAATTCAAAACAGCATTAAAAGAAACAAAAAAGCCCATTTCATTCGCATGTTTACTGTGTATAGTAATTTAAAACGAGCGCATATATTAATATAGGTGACGCTGTAAGATTGCTCATTGCTTGGAGCGCGGCCTAAATGTCAGTTTTATGATAATTGATTTCACCTTTCTTATTTTAATGTGGGTTCGAAAACTGAGCTTTACTAGCAACACTGTATTATTGATGTCAATTGAAGAACACGGCAAATTTATATCGGAACTTTTTAATAAAGTATGGTCAGTTTACCGGTGTGGTACATTTGGTGGTAAAGCAGGTAAATAATAAATTAAATTATGATTAGAATTATGATTCTATTCTATAAAGAGAGTGCGAATTTTTAAGTAAATATTAATTGAAATTTAACTGAGATCTTAAGTAAACAATAATTCACAAGTAGAATATAAACTGTGGTTTTATATGCAATTCCGTAAGTGTTCACAATACCACCCTTTGGAATCTTAACGAAGAGGGACGATTGTTTGACGTTGTTCTTGGATTTTGCGATCCTCTACCTTCATTGTAGGTACAAGATCCCAGCACAGTACATTTATTTAGTGCAATACATAAAAGATGAAACCGTCTAATTTTCTGCTTCCGAAAAGTGTCATTTTTTTCTGCTTTCATATATTTATTTGTATATTCGTGAAAACGAAATCTAATTAAACTTTAATCAAAATACTGCGTGATGAATTTTGTAATCCGTGGTGCGTCTTTTGGAACTCGCGGACGGGTGGTTGTAAGTTACGCCACGACGGAGTTCTTGGATTCTGTACCTCCATAGCAGGTACAAGATCCTAGCATAGCACAGATATTTTGTGTAATACATGCAACATGAAACAGTCTAATTTTCTGCTTCGATAAATTTGGGCTTTTTTGTGCTTTCATATATTTATTTGTGAGACCCGAAACTTCACACGATATTTTTCATGTGAATCGAAATTAGTTAAACTGTAAGCAAAAATACTGCGAGAGGAATTTTGGAACCTTTTAGAACTTGCGGAAGGGGAGGCTGGGAATTACTTCACGGCACAGTTAAAAGTTGACGGTTGGACTTTTCGGAGGCAGTGACGTACTTACATAAAATGGCGCCCAAGCCAAATATCAAAACTGATACTCCCCCTCTTTTTTCTTTTGAAATGCGATTCTAATCGCATTTCAAAAGTGAGTCTTTAGATAAACATTTATCACTAACTCTCGAAGAAACTGATATCCAGTAAGTATAAAGAGCCATAACGTGAGAAACAATCAGAAACCCTGCAGAGATAGGCATATACAGAGGGTGTTTAGACATTTTTAGAACAATTTTGAAGCACTTATGAAGTGAAGAACTATTTTCACTTATCACCTGTTAAATAGTTTTCATACAGGGTTCTACAAGCAGTTGTGCGTTGAGCCAGATACCTCGGCAAAAGCAGGTGAATATTATGTTTTTAGCTTTTTATGTTGTAAATATTGGTTTATTATTTTATTAATTGTTGCTACGGTGTATGTAAAGATGGCACAAGATAATACAAATCACATAACAGAGCTCGGACTTCGACGAATTCTAAAGGCGAGACAGTTATATCAAAAGAGAACAAATATCAGAACATTCATGCAGCCAAAACACAATTTCAAGGCTCAAGACTACTCGGAAATAATTAATTGGATGGATTGTGATTTATCTTGTCCCCCATTATTCAAAGAAATCAGTGACGATGAGATTAAATCACATATTCAAAGTGACTCAATCCGTAATTTGGATATAACATTCAAGACAATCCAGTTCACACACAGACAGTTGAACTATGTGTGAAACTCGTGACACGTGAACATAAAGCCCCAGGAAAAGTTTGCGGATCTGAGTCTAGGGATGGTTTTATCAGAACGACTCTGCTTTCGAGGTCCACCATGTCTAACTTTGCCCATAAATCAGATTTAAAAGTACCTTCTGCTACGAATGAGTGAAAATGGAGAAAATCAGTTGTTCAACATGATTTTCTTGGACTTACGACTCTTTTCACAAAAACTTTTTTCTATAAAACAATCTGTTTATAAATATTACTGATGGTCTAAAATAATTTGTTTTCAAACGTTTAAACTTGTATATTCAATAAAGAAAACAAAAAACAGGTAAGTTGTTGGCATTTTTTCCCTCGAACTGTAATTAACCTTTATTTGTAACTTTTTTAAAAATGTCATTAACTTTGAAGGCATTGCGCAACCGTAAGATGTTAATGGAGTTAAACAATATTTAAACATTATTTTCTGTTGTTCTAATACATAAGAATTTGAGCTATTATATTCGGGAAGAGGCCAATTTAAAAATGTTAAAAATTATCGTAAAAATGGGAATTTTTGACCGGAAGATATAAACCGATTTTATTTCTTTTTTTACCCCTTTTTAGTCTCCCCAATTAGCAACTGTTCTGCAGTATTACAACTTGAAAAAAGAAATTTGAATTTTTTCGGCCCACTCTAGTCTACAATGTTGAATTTTTTAGGGGTGATTTCTTGCTAATCTGGTAATTATGTCTGTTATTCTGAACCAGCTGTTTGGCGAGTTTGGGGATGGCTGGCGTGATGCCAACGTGCTTGGCGGGATAACTTTAACATGTTCTTAAGTCATACCTCAATTTTTCCGTCCAGAAACCGCAGCCTGACAAAGCTTTGACTGGAAAAGCTGAAGCACGTGCACCGTCTAAAGCATCGATCTCTCATATATATGTTATTGCGAGTAGTGAAAAATAACACTGCGTCAGGAAAAAGCCGAACCACGGACAATTACTGGGAATACATCTGTACTAATCGTTAATTGAATTATTATGTACTGCAGGTTTTTAATAAATGTATGATTTCCGTCTTTTATGTAAAGTTACTCTAATACCGCCTGGCAAAGGGTTTTTCTATTAAATTTTTTATGCCATGAAAGAAACTCCACTAATCTGTATGAAATGCTAAACCCGCACCCTATTTTAAAATTCGATTATTTTTTTATGGATCCTTAAAATGGCTAAGGATTTTTTTTATCCTCCCTATATTTAGTTTTGTAACAAAATTAATTTTTTAAATAGTTTTGCGGACGAAAAAAAATTATCTCTGAGTCAAAGTGAGATATCACCTATGCATAGTTAAAAATGTAGATTTGGAAATATATAAAAAAATTACCACTTTTAAAATTATTGAAATTTTAAAAACATAAATTACAATATATATTACGAAATTTTTACCACTTTTAATATTGCAGAAATTTTTATATAAAATTTTGAAATTATACATTTTACAAAGTCTCCTCAATTTCCATACCGTTTCTTTAATACATATCCTAGATTTTTATATCTGGGCTGGTAGATGAAAGTTAGTGATCAAGTCGTTTGGTACGCATGCAATTTGAATATCTAAATTTTGCAATGTGAGAAGATAAAAGTTCTGGGGTTGTATTATTAGTAGTATCAGATGCAGCAGAGTGCTAAGAACAACAGTAGAAATGAAAAGTACTGTTTATTCTTTTCTCTGTCGTCCTCTAAACCCACGGAAAAAGGCAAGTTTCTGGAGTTGAATCAGCACAGTACTACGTCATTAATATTTGAAATTAATCCCTCTTCATGGCTATGAATTATATTAAAAAAACTGCTCCCCTGTAGCCAATTCTACATGTTTACTAAAATGTATCATTATTAAGACAAGTCAAGGTAGGTATTATTTTTGACTTATTACATCTAAGGGGGAGGATATATAGAGAATTCACGCTTGCATGTGATAAACTATTGCAGCGCCCTTTTTTGCGGAAATTGGAAATAATACTTCGTTTCATCCATTTCCAACGAAAACTAATCTAATTACGTCATGTTGCATGTTTGGTATGGATAAATGAAAAGTTTATTGTTGTGTATGCCGGATATTTTATTTGCATTTGATTTAATAATATTAGAAAATTATAAAGACCACATTAGGAATAAGTAGATCACTTCTGCTAAGTAGATATTATTCAAGATTCCACGAGACAAGAATGGCATGTTTAAAATGTCTCTCAAAACATTTATCAAATGCGATTTAAATCAATTACAAATTTGTGATATTTTAAAATTTTATTTTCGCTTTTGTATATGCAACAATGAAGTTTCGTTTTATTTTTGTGTGCAATGGCAGAAGCTGTTTATGATGCTTTTCATATGGAATAATCCGACAAAATATACACTATTCCTTTAAGATTTTTATTTTCCTGAATTTTTATTTTTTATTTTAAAGTAATATGACTTGGTTATAAAAATAATTTTAAAGATATTAATATATCTTTTGCTATTACTGTCAAAAATCATAACTTATTATTATTATAATTTTACTTATTTTGAATTGATATCATTTCTTAAGATGAACATTTTAGAAAAATTTTAAATCGGGGCACAATTAAATGGTGAGTGCCTTCACCATATTTTCGTAATTAATAAAACATTATTATAGTAGTAATAATATCTGTTTTTGGGTATATGAATTGACTAAGACTAAATAAAGCGGAAGAGAAGATTAGTTATTAATAAAACACATATAATCGTACCGAAAAATGTTGTTCCTTGGCATATCAGTTACCTTTTTTAAAAAGGTTTTCTTAGATATTTCTAAAGAATGAATTGATTTCCGTAACAATTCATTTTTTTGGATATTATGATAAAATTTCAAGCAAAAAAGATCAAAATTATTTTCGGTATTTAGTATGCACTTTAAAGTTTCAACATGTACTTTAGTTTTAACTCTGGTTCGTTCTGTTCATCATTAAACTAAAATCACGTTCGGTAGATTAATTAGATCCTGGCAAACACAGACAATATTCTTTTAATTTATCAATACTATTATAGAAAACATTTTTATTGGTAGCTGCAAATATTTCCTTCCTTATATGAGATATTGGAACAGAATGTGGTCTGCAATGGACAATTTTTTCCCTTAGCTTCTCGCAGAGCAAAGAACGTATCATCAAATAGTTCGTCATCAACCAAATTGATTGAAAATTCTAAAGAATATAACCACTGCAAACTGCAATGGATGGGTACTGTGGTACAAACTTTGGATTGGGTATTTAAAAAACCAGTTGAACGTTCCCACATCTATACTTATCTGATATCCTCAAGATTCGCCGTCTATGTCGGCCTGTGGCACGTTAAATCAGTCGTCGGGGATCACACATCCTCCCGTTGGTTTGGTTCGAAAGTCTGGACAGAGATGAGCCAACTCAGGTGTCATCCTCTCATCTTATAACAGTTTAAAATTACGAGGTCAGTCTCAAATTAACCCTCGTGTTGCTTCAAAACTAGACGTTAATATGACTAAACCGCAATGGTATGAAAAGTATCTTACGATTATTCGAATCAGTTTTATTTCCTTTTAGTTTGATGCGCCCCAATAAATTGATACAAAAATTGCAATATTTAAATCTTCCTCCAATGACTGCTCCGAAAAAGGCATGAGCACATCAGTTACTATCGTCCTGCATTTTGTTCTAGAACAAATAAATTTGGCATCGCAACATGCTTTAATGTATTTGAAGCTAAAGTCGCGGAAAAAATAGATTCATCCATCATTATTCTGCGATCGTTCATTGGGCATTAAAAAAGTTACCAATATTGAAAAAATAACGTATACTAAAAGATTTTATGGATAAAATTCCATAAGTGGTCATCTGAATATTTAAAATTGCACTAATTTCAAAATTTTCACTGGCAGCATCCATTTCTGATGTCATAAGTAGATTTCTCATGAAAAAATATCACATGAAATAAATTTTGTTTAATATGCCGTGAATATATCTGAAGATATTTGACATTTTGTGTTCTAAACGGAAAAGGGGTTGTCTCACATTTAGATTGACAAACTATCTGCTTGCGTTTATATGTTGGTAATGGCATTTTAAATTATTTCGCACTTGAAAAGTTGTTTTTAACATAATGATGTACATTTTACAATCTGTACAACTTGATGTGTGAAAAAAAGATAGTGCAATTTTGCACCACTTTAAATTAAAATAGTTTAATTTATATAAATAGATAGTGGAATTGCTATATATTTTAGTTAATCTGTTGATCCACCATCTCACTCTTGCCTTTTAGGCCATTTTTCTTTTTTCTTTCATCTCATGCGCATTGTTGCATTTTTTCCATGTTTGCTCCTTTCATACATTTTAGTGCACTCAGTTGGAGTAGAAGCACTGTTTGTGCTGGCACTCAAGTAAACCTGTAATATTTGTTTTTATACATTTTAGTTTTATAAAATAAAGTAGTAAAATGAATATATTTAATAATGAAAGCATTTTCGAAATATATGATGTCTCCTTAAATGCATCGTTTTACAACGAAAATCGAAAAATAAATGTAACTTCAAAACTTCTCGTACGAATATGCTGAAATTTTGCATAGGCTTATCGAATGGTCATCTGCTTCGATTATTGTTAAAATTTATGAATGTTTCTATTCAAAACTCTTTTTACTTCAATTTTGATAAAATATTTCATGTCCTCAAAATTATTTTAAAATAAAAAAGTAAAAGTTTAAATTGTGCAGAATAATTCATGCTACTACATAAAAAAATATAGGTCAATAGTTATATTATTTCTCAAGATAGCAGTAAAAATTCAAAATTATACTTTAACATTAGAAACTCAAAATGCATTTGCTTATAATTTCTAAACAAAAAAATTCTTGCTTGGATGATTAAACATGGTAATCCAGTATAAATGTTCATGTAGTTTTAGAATGTTTTAAGAAAAATGTTTGTTTCCTTTTACAAATTTTGAAGGTAGTACTATTATAAATATGTATACCACCCCTTATGAAAATTTTAAACATGAAATCTTTAATTAGATCTTGTTTCCTGAAAATCGGTACCTTTAGTTTTAATACGCGATGACGACGGCAAAATAATTTGGGTGGATCCTTTTTTTCTTTTCCATGACTGTACAAATCATTTATCAGTTAACTGCTAAAAGCTTTCTGAAATTAGTACAATACTGTATTGTAGTCGAGAACACACAGTTGAACACGACTTAAAATTTCTAATACTTTAACAAGTGAGTGAAAAATTGATTTCTAAATTCCACCTTTACAAACATGAGAAAAGTCGTGTAAATTTAAACTAAAAGCACTTATCTTTTAAACATTTAAGACGTTCCTCTGTTTCTGTGAAAATCGAATGCCGGGAAAATAATGCCTTTGTTCAAATCTTCTGCTTTTACCTGATTTGAGATTGAACTCAAATAAAATCAGGCAGGTTTTCCGCACTGTGAATTTACATTTAAACATCTTTCGATAGAATGGAGATCAATTTTTATATAACTAAGCTCCGAACTTACGTCATTTCAAAATAGCCGTATGTAAGAATGTACGCGTGTGTAATGGGAGTAAAAATATTACTGAATCAACGTATTCCCATTCGTTAACCTTCTGCGTTAAAGGTTTTTTCAAAAGCGTTCGTACACATTCACACCAATTTAAGTGAATTTATTAATAATTAATTTTTACGGTAATTTAAGATATAAAAATCAACTTAAGAGAAAAATGTCGAGTCCACTTCTACATAGGGTTGACGGTAAAAAAGTAATTTTTATCCGCCTCGACTGAGCACTGCAGAAGATTAAATAAAGCTACTGGAGCTTTCTGCAGAAACAAATTGTTAATACCAGTTTTCTTAGGTAATAAAGAATGAAGATATTCAATACTTTAAATTATTGTGTATTATGACTCATTATTAATTACTATATGTAAGATAGTAGGAAAATTGAGAAGGAAATTTACTTAGTGTAGTATCTTATATTTTTAAGTATTTTTTTAACAGCGTTGATAGGTTACTAGAGTTGTTATCAGTTTATGAGAAACCACCGAACAAGATATATCCTGTAAGTAGTACTACGACCAAAGTCATAAAACAAGTAATCCTGAAATTTAAAAAAAAAAGCTTTTATCGCAGGCTTCCTACATTTTTTTCCTGCGACTTGATAACTAGATGGTGCAATGATAGCAGTAAAATATGAACAACGTTCAATGTCGTGTGTGTTTTAAATTGAATTTTACAACCAGGAAATAGGCCTTGCATCTCTATGGAGCAGTGGCTTTCTATTCAATTAAGCAGTGCTTGAACTCTCATGGCCCTCTGGGAGGAACCGCGAATACGTGGATGAGAAGCCGCTGGATAAGTAGGCAGGGTATCGCTTATCCAGAGGGAACAGTAATGGTTTGGGTACGTGCCTCCTGAGGGAGGGGTCGGGTCGTGGTCAGCGATGGTCATTAGAACTGTAGCCTCAGCACTAGAGCTATTGCGGCGATCTTCACTCAGGTTCATAGACCGAGGAGATTTGATTGAATTACCTACGTAGTATCTTTGATTGGGGCGAAGAGAGTTCAGTAATTGAAGGAAAGCAGTATATCATTTCACAATAAAATAAATATTTTTTCATATTTAAAACGTAAAATTGTTTCATATTGATGATGGATTCATGATATAAATAAAATGTCGAAAATGAAAATTATATATGTTCAGTTTGAGAAGTACTTCACCCCTTTACGCCACCTCTCTCCAGACATTTATTACTTTTAATAACTCGAATAACAATAATGTATTCGAAATTAAAGGTAGGAAGAAGATCGTGCTGTGTTGAGGAAGCCTTTCCTTATTTGTGTATTCCTGCTCCACTACACCAATGTTCCGAACTGATTGTTTTTTAACCATGCATGATTTCCGATCCATGTTGACATTTTCCGAATTGACATTTGACTTTTTTTATGAAGATTCCTGCTGTTTCGAAATAATGCGAGATTGGGGCTTGGCTCTTTTGTGAAATATGAAGTGTTTTATGCTGAATCAGTCATTATTTTCCAAAACTAAGATATAGTTTCTACAAGAAAAAAAACTAGAAAAATCTTTCGGAAGTAAAAAGAATATTTATTCACTCTATATTTCGTTTCATTAGCAGTTGTATCTTTTTCTAGAGCCTGGAGACGTATTAAAGAAAGGAAATCTCTAAATTCAATCTAAATGCACGACACAATTTTGCCAACATGCTTCAATGAAGCAATTCTATTTCAATTCACATTCTAATTGTATAAATGTGCTGTAAAAAATGCAGAACTCTTCTGTATTGAACATATTGCCATGAATCAATAAGAATAACAGAGAAGACTACTGTAAAGAATAATTTTGTAGTATATTTCTACAGATACTGAAATATGAATTTCTATACTTATAAAGATTTTATGGTATTACAGGTCATCTGAAAGTAGACAGTATTTAGACAATCTTTATGACTTTTCCGATAATTATTACATTTTATCTTTCCAATTAACGCATTAAATCGCACTTTTCACAACGTTACATTTGCTTAGCAAATTAATAATTTATAAATTCATTAAATAAGAATTGATCAAGTCATAACCAACAAAAAAAGAAAAATCTTATTTATAGAACCACAGAAAGCCTCAACATTGTTATTCTTTAAAAATGTAATTTCTCAACATTGGCACTGCTTATTCGTCAATTATGAATAAAGATCTCTGGGTGCACCTTAGCTGCTTGCCAGCTTCAGGCGCGCATTAATTGACCGAGCGAAACGAGTTCCTGTCGTAGCTCGATCGTTCGGCATTTCGTATCTTTGTCTGTTCACGACCAAAGGAGCTACTCGATTTTCTACGAATATGGGATAAATATTCGTTGAAGTCATTATGTGTAAGGATTCTTATTTTTTAATTTCATTGAATGATGCTGGTATTTTTAATGGCTACGCTTCGAAATGGTGTTTGTTTTAAAGATACTGTTTCAAAACGGTTGGCGTTTCAATGATGTCCTTTCAAGATAGTGGCCTATTTCATAATTTCGTTTCTTGTATTATTAAATATTTCGCAACTAGTCTAGCCACAGCGATCTCCTTCCGTAATACCTAAAATAGCACCGATAACAACATATAACATTAAATTGTAATTTCGATAATACTAATAAAAGCAGACATTTAATTTTAATTTTATGCAAATTGGAAATATCAGTGACTTCTGTAAATAATTAGATTTCGAAAAAATTGGCTTAACATTCAGATACTGCGATGAAGAGCGGGTCTTAGACATTCTCATTTGGACGCGAAAACTAATGTTTGCAGAACTAGTAGTTTCAACGGATTTTATGGCCAAACCAGCGCGAGCGTTCTCCCTTGTTCTTTCTCTCACATTGTCCACGATATGGCGAGATGTGAGCGACGCTTCGGAGCAGAGTGAAAAGATTTAAAGAGATATTTGGGAATTTTTCGTTTCGACACTTGTGCTCAAAATTTGATACAATTTACAACTGGTACTAAAATACCACGTGTCAAATTTCGTTCATATTGCTTGTTACGAAATTCAGCTCACGAAGCTATAAACAGACTGCCAGTCAATTCTGTGTTTGATTTGGACTTAAGTTAAATACAATTTTGCAGATAATACTAAAGGTGTAATTTCAATAATTTAGACCGTTAAATTTTCCATTTATTATCACATACAAGCAAGAAACACTTCCCATTGACAGATTATATCCAAAATTTGACAGAGAATTACAATTTTAGTGCAAAGAAGTCGTGTGAAATGTCTTTCTTCTAGTATTTTGTATTCTTCAGTTAACGTGTTTTAAGGCAAACGTGAGTATTTCAGATAATTTTTTTAAAAAACTCGGGTAGATCTATTTTGTTAGTTCCCTTAAGTTAAAACGAAATTTGCAATTAATATAATCGAATAATTTAACAATTTTATTGGCCTTCATTGATAATTGTAATTATAGTTATTATTTACACCATTAAAGTTGATTTTTATAATTATTCAATGATTTAAAATTAAAATTATACTTATAATTCAAGTACGGTGCAAATAAAATATTATTTAATGCATAAAAAATTATCAACATTTTTTAAAAGATATTAATACATTTTTAATTAAATTAAAAATTATTAATTTCAAAAAATATTTTGAAAAATTAAGAAAAAAAGTGGGCGTGGTAATTGAACCCTGAATAAAGGTTAACAAGCGAGAACTCTATC